>JAZHYW010023779.1:0-57266 GCA_037355805.1 Ixodes ricinus
CACCACTAATAGAGGAAGAAATATGCACAGGAAGGTCATTGATATAAATCAGAAATAAGAGTGGTCCGAGTACGGACCACTCTTAATTGATTAAAAAAATAATAATTGATAAAAAATCAGCTTTTTAGTGAAACACCCAACAATGTTTTTTTCTTAAATTTGCACGGCTCTCGACTTACAATGTGGTTGGGCTTGTGAAGTTTTGTTTAATTTAAATTTAAAAAAAAACTAAAAAAATTGAAAATTTTATTATTTTTGTTATTTTATCAAAAATATCTAAGTGCTCCCGGGACTTAATATATCTTTTTACCGGCTGCCCTGCAGCTATATAATCTATAAAAAAATGTTGAAAACCACTCAATAAAATATCTCGAAGTAAACGAAAATCCTGACGTTGCACAAAAGTGCGTTTTGACGCATAAACAGCAGTTTATTTCACCCTGAGGTGGTCCAAGTAAAAATAGAAAATATGGTTGGTTTGGAAGAACAATCGATAATCTTTTGATTCTGAAAGTTTAATCAAAGTAATTTTTGTTTAAAGCGAGAAAACAATTTTTGAACTTGAACTCTCGCACCACAACCCGGCGTCGCTTCTTAACGCCTCTTCGGCGCACTGCACGATAGCTGACACGATTAGGTCCAAAGAAAAAACGGAGTTTTCTGCCGCTTCCCCGTCTTTCTGGCTGCAAGGGAAGAAACGGCGGGTATCGCGTAATAATTAGAGGTGCCGCCAGCGCGTAGCAATAGCAGGCCCGTTGTGCCCTTTGTACCCGAGGGCGGCTCGAAACGCGTTGCCTACCTAATACGGGCGGAATCAGCTGCGCATGTGTCTCGCGCTGGGAAAGCCGCAGCAAACTCCGTCCTTTCTTTGGACCAATCGTGTCAGCTATCGTCGCAAGTGGCGTGCTGTGCGGCGAAGAGGCGTTAAGAAGCGACGCTGGGTTGTTGTGCGAGAGTTCAAGTTCAAAAATTATTTTCTCGCTTTGAACAAAAATTTAACTTTCAGAATCGAAAGACAGTCGATCGTTCTTCCAATCTCACCATATTTTGTATTTTTACTTGGACCACCTCAGGGTGAAATAAACGGCTGTTTATACGTCAAACTCAAAACGCACTTTTTTGCAACTTCTGGATATTTGTTTACTGCAAGATGTTTAATTGAACGGTTTTAAACAATTTTTATAGAATATATAGGACAGCCAGTAAAAAGTTCTATTAGGTCCCAAGCAATTAGATATTTTTAATAAAATAAAAACGGTTAATTTTTGCAAGGTATTTGTGTATTTTCAAAAAAATATTTAAAATAAACAAAACTGCACAAGCCCAACCACTTTGTAAGTCGAAAGCCGTGCAAATTTAGGAAAAAAATATTGTATGGTGTTTTTTTAAAAAAAAAGCTAATTTTTCACCAATTATTGAGTGATGCCTAGTTTCACGCTGTTTTTAAAAGTTACGACCCCGCTCACGTCATCAAAAAAAAAAAACTTTTCGTCAAAAATATTTTTGGGCAGGGCTACGGACATTGCAACAAACTGTCACAATTTTTTTTTTTTTTAGAAATTGCAAGTGGTCGAGCACAACGTCTGGGACGTTGTTTGTATGGGCATTTAAACACCATGGTTCCAAGCATGCAGTTGAGGCTTCGTGTTTAAAACTGAAACCGATAGGTGTGGCCTATATTGAATATTGTGATATTTTCCCAATGGTGTACCACTCCTTACCCGATATAGACGCTTTAAACACGTGCCAGATTGAGCTGCAGTTGCCGACCTTCTCTTGTCTTACCGAGATGCCGAGCCACTGAAGCGGGCGTTGACAAACCTCCACAAAAGGCGTATGCTGAGGAGAAGGACGCAGTAGCACCTAATGTGGCACTAACCTGTCCTGATGGGGCAATGATGAAGTGAAGCGAACGCAATAAGAGGAAACAAAAACTGAGGGTCGCTTATGTTGACGCCCATGCACAGTACTTTGCTTTGGTGAGTGAGCGCCTTTCCTCTCCCACTTTTTAGAGAGCAGCTCTTAGGCGCACGTTTCCGGCATGAGCGGCGTCGGCGTAACCGTGCGGTGCATTATGGGACGTTTCCCATGACGACGTCACACGTGACGTCACGTGTGACGTCACCGCGCGTTGCATTATCGGTAAATTTCCCCACTAAATTTAGCGCAAGATTTCCCCCGCTCAATTTAGCGGAAAAAATTTCCCTCTAAAGCAGCAGACAAATTTCCCCACTAGATTGAGCAGAAAAATTTCCCCGCTAAATTCAGCGGAAAATTTTCCCCGCTAAATTTAGCGGGAAAAAGTTTCCGCTAAATTTAGCGGGATATTTTTCTCTAAATGGGAGGCGAGCGGGAGAGGAGGAGAGGGTACGGATGAGGAGGGGCATACCCTCCTCTCCGTTTCTTCCTCTCCCCTCCTCCTCAAGAGCTGCGCTCTAATTTGGCGTTACTGGGGGTTGTAAACGTTTCATTTTTTTATATTATTTGAGTTCGAAACGCTGTTCAAGCAGATTAATTCCTGTGCACTGTAAATCGTTAACATTATAAGAACGCTAGATGTGAACATGTGTGCATGCCTTTTATTTGTTTTAGTGTACAGTTTTGATTTATGTGCAAAATTCATATTTTCAATAATCAAGATGGCTGCCATGACAAACTTTGTGACTCCCCCCCCCGGATATTTTCCTGGATTTACGCCACTGCTGTGACCACTTGGCTGATGCAAGCTGATAGGCATTTATTTCATGGCTTCAAACCTACATTTAATTTTTTTGAAGATCTACAGGTCACAATATTAAACCAGCAAAGGCGCTATGCTCAATTATTACAGTACCGTGCATATGTTGTTTATATTAATAAAGTATAAATAAAATTTTTGAAAAACCGGAGACGACGGACGAAAAAGGGGACAACGCACAAAACGCTTTTTCGTCCGTCGTCTCCGGTTTTTCAAAAAATGTAACATTTTTATCTATAAAAAAAAGTAGCAAAAGGAGAAAGACACCACAGACACCTTTCACTCTGGCTGTGTGAACATTTATTGAGTACTTACCATGTGTAGTGTGTTTGGTCAACACCACCTAGAATAATCAAGGCCTCCGCATGGCCTCCTTTCCCTCTATGCAACGTCATCAAAGTCGCGGATCGCGCTAACTCGGCCATTGGGCCCGAGTCCGACCTTCGAGGCACTGATTGGACACAAGCACCGGCCGAACACTGACGCAGCACTCGGGTTCAATCACAAGACTCGATCGATCTGACTGAGGATGGTGCGATCACGGTGCGGAGGCCTTTTGCTTATCTAGGTGGTGTAGGTTTGGTAGGAATTTTTGTAGCTCCGGTTTTAATGCGAAAGCATCAGCCGCGCCAAACGGCAGATAAATTCGTGAAGCCGCGATCTGAGGCATCCCAGCTTTGAAGCCGCGCAAAACGGCAAGTAAATGAAACCGAAGCAGGCCGCCGCGCGTCAGTTTCAATCAGCGTCACCCCATGGCGCTGCGTGCTCGCGCCGCCAGCGCGCCGGCAGAAGGAATCGACTGGCGCGCTCGGGCGGCGGCACGGCCGCCCGAGCGCGCCAGCCGAATCCAGCCGATTCCGTGCCGCCGACCCCGCGGCGGCGTGGCCGATGTCAGCGATGCGCGACAACTTCGTGAGGACGCGCGCAAGAACGACATTCATGCTTTAGCATTCAAAACTCATAAGTGCTTAAGTGTACCTTGAGCCTTTTTAATTTGTTAGCTGTTAGTGGCAATTTTTTTTTGTTCCCTTTGTGTGTGTGTTTGAATTGCTGCTGCCATTGTAGAAAAGGGGGGGGGGGGGGGCACTGGACTCGTCAAGCTGCATGAAGCTGCTTTTCTCCTCAGGTTCCTCCATCATATTTTGATGGAAAATACAGATTATTATTATTATATATAAAAAGCTCTAGAAGCAGTGTTGCCCCTCAACCCGGAGGAAACAAAAGAACATTATGGGTAGCTGAGGTTGGTATAAAATTCTTTATTAGATGTAGAAATGGTTAAGGCATCTATCGCGCTATTCCCATGTTGAAGACACTGGCAACATATTAGGACACAGCAGAGACTGCATAGCAATCTGGTTTGTGTCATTTTTGTGCATTGCAGGTTTCAAACCAGGCAGTCCATAACTTGGACTAGTACACTGTTTAGGATCCAACATGAACATCCTCCAAAGAAAACTCCCCAAAAACTACACAACCACCAACCTACCATACGTTACCCGACAAGTGAGTAGGCAACCAATTCTTAAAATTATGTACACAAACCTTCACGTGTGGATATATTAGTATGGCATCCTAGGGCACCAGCATTTTGAATTGCACAGTGTGTATAGGTGTGTACCACTGAATTTACTCGAGTATAAGGTCAACTTATGTTTAAGGTCTGCATTCCAGCAGAGCAGTGGAGCTGATCATCGTATGGAATAACTCTACTACATGAAGAGGCACATACACTTCGTGGCACTGGAACACCGAGTGCATGACTTTGACATGCTCGGGATTCAAACACAGCCCACACTTTTCAATACAAACGTTTTCTGGACCTTAGCTGTTGGTAGGTACAGTCATCCATCGTAGTTCTCCACAAGCTCTGCAAGATAGCTGACATGCATTTCTTTTTATTCCAAAAGGAGTCGACCTCGTATTCGAGAGTGCGTGTTTCTTTCTGTATTGCAGTTGCTGAAGTCTAGCAGTGTCTCGCCTCCAACATTTTACCGCTTAGGTCGCACCCACAATATGCCAAATTGCACATGTTCCCCAGTCCATTGGCAGTACCGAGAGGCACACACTTGGGTTAGCAACTGACTAGAAGGTGCCCAGTGTGCAGCCTTCACACTAAGCGCCTCTACACAAATGCAACATCCTCGCAGGGTTTGGGAAGAAAAGACACATCACAATGTACAAAAAATACCCGGTGCCCGTGCAACCGGCACCATCCCTCTCTCAGAAACACAGAAAGCCCCACCACTGGGTGGGACATGACGAGTGTGTGGGGGATAGTGCAGCACCGGACAGAAACCATTAGCAGTTTAAGGCTCTTTTGCGCTTCACGAAGGGCGAGACGCAGGAAGGCAGTCGAGATAGGGCGCCGAGGCAGCTCATCGGAGACGGTTCGAATCGGGAGGGGGTGGGCGACACGGTGAGAGTGGTCTGGCCAGCAGGCCTGCCTCGTGACGTCAGGATAATGGGCTCATGCTGGTGGTATTCAATGAGGTCCAGTATGCTCGCAAAGGTCTAGAACAAGGGGGAAAAAAGCAAATTCAGTTATTATAGATTGGAAATCAGCAAGGGTTCAGATTTTGAACTAAAATGAATAAATAAAACCTTGCCAATATTTTTTCAGTTCCACTGAGCATCTACAGGGATACGTGTACGTATTTGTTTTCTGTTTGCTTAGTTTGCCTTCCCAGCTCTTGCATCTTAAAAGCGCAATCCAATGAGACCCGAGCAATGCCCAGCCACGACTACCCTCTTCATTTTGCTCTGCTCCTTTTAGCTCTTTACCTCAGTGGGCATGACCTTGAACTACACTTGGAAGGGATTGAGGCTTTGCAACAGCCCATTCATCTTTCTGCCTTTCTCTGGCGCATGTGTACACTTCTGTCGGACTCGGTGGCTTGCTCGGTTCCACTAGTTTAATTTTGCGTGGAGTTCAGAGTTAAAATTGTGTACCGTGCTTATGTGTCAAGCTTCTTTTCGGGCACTGGTGCACGCATCGAGCTTCACCACGTTGCACTGGCAAGCTAGGAGCAGTGGCTGATGCAGGGGAGCGTCTGGGTTAGCTCCCTAAGCTCAAAACGTTTGCTCACTCTTATAGGTTGACATTCACTTGTTATGATTATAGATCGACCCATAATTTTAAATAATAGTAAAAAAAACAGTATGCGAGTACTATTGTAAAATCCCGAGAGATAGCCCACCTAACATCAGGAGCAAATCGGGTGAAAATATGGAGTGGGCTAACTTTCAAAGTACAATCAAGTAAAAAAAAAAAATTGCTATTTTTAGGTTGTGTCTTTTTGAAGCTTGTTGGAACGAGAATACAGCGCAAACGAACGATGGACCAGTAGAAGAGTACCGTAAAAACCCGCGAATAATACAAAATATAATTTGAGGACCACGTAAAAAAAATAAAATTATCCGCGTATAATACGAAACAAAATCAGGACTTCGAAAATATTCCGCGTAAAGTACGACCCTGGAAGTCTTAAGAAAAACGTTTATTTGCGTCATAATTGAACCTTAATCACTGTCATCACGTCCGTCAGACTCCTTGTCCGATGCCTCCACCCAAAGGCAGTAGTCTTCAGTGCCGTCGCATTTGAAATACCGCACCTGAAAGAACGAGCGACGAGCGAGCGCCGACGCAGTGAAATCTTGGCGCGACGCATAAAGCGAAGTAACCCAATGTCGGCTCGACAAAGTTCTCATGCAGCAGCTCGGTGTTTACGGCGAGGTGCCGTTCACGTTGCTCTTTACAAAGTCGCTGAGACTTGCCTCGACGTCTGCGAACACGCCATTCTTCAGGCTCCTAAAGCTTCTTTTCGTTCCGTTGCACGCAAACAGAGCTTGCTTTTGTCGTCTCCGTCCACAGATGCTGCCCTCATTTACGGCGAATTGTCGTCCGGCTGCCCTGTTGCCGATGCCTTCCGCAACCAAAAGGACTTTTCTTTGAAGGCGGCCGATTATTATTTTCGCACCGACGTCATTGCCGAGCCCGACTGTGGACGGATGGTGGCGCTCGGACATTGTGATTTTAATGATGATGATAGCTGTTTTGAGCGCCTTATTGCTTCGAAACAGAAACTACGTCAAACAGCGTTAAGCGCCGTTCATACTCTTGCAACCAAGAACAACCGAGAGAGACCAGACCGGTTTTAGGACCGGATGCGCTATACAGCGGAGCTGGTCCTAAGAGATCGCAAGAGGCTTAAAAACCGGTTTGGTCTCTCTCGGTCGTACTCGGTCGATCGCAAGAGTGTGAAAGGGCCTTTATATCGCGCCTCATCGAAGCTGAAAATTGTTAGGACCCGCTATAATACGTAGCCGCAAATTTTACATCGCAAAATTTGAAAAAAGAAAACCACCTCGTATTATATTCGGGTTTTTATGGTATAAGCAACAGTACTATTACTAGTAGTGGGCTATCTTTCGGTGTTTAAAAAGAATATAGCAAATCAAGCCAAGAATAGGGGTGGGCTATCTTTCGGGGGTGGGGCATTTCTCGGGATTTTACGGTAGTTCTCCACAGCCGTGAAAGCATATGTAAAATAATTTGCGAGTACAGTCTCACCTTCTCCAAGGGCTTCTCGGTTCCCAGAGCGTAGGTGTTGTCCGAGCGTCGGCGGATGTTCAGATGGAACAGACGGTCTTGGTAGTAGATGCTTAGCGTGTATGGGTTGTTGTCCCCTCCACGCCGGCTCACGCGAACCAGGTAAGCCCCGTTTCCCAGGTCGTTCAGGCAGGCATCGACATCCTCTCGCTCAACGTTGTGGAACCAGTGGTACCCTTCCAGGTTGTTCTGGCAAAATTGAAAATGAATCGACTTGTAGCGGCAGGTTATGGGAACACCAGAGGAAGCAAACCAAATTTGTAAAAGCTCACTGTAAATAACACTTAGACTGAACTGGGTAAGCTTGGCTATACTCCATTCACCCCTAAGCTGAGACTGCGGCGGAAGCTATGGCCTCGTTGGACCAGTCATACGCCTCTCTTTCGCCACGTCATCACGCTCCCACCCATACCCACATACAGAGAGCCGGGTCATGTGATAAGAGGAAGGCAGAGAAGGGCCTAGAGACATACTATTCTGACAGCAATTTTAGCGAAACGCTCAAAATAAGGGCTAGGTATGGTTGACTGAAACTGACCGTCTAAAATACCAGACACATACCCTTGGCAACATTTTAAGTTGTCTAAATTTTACACGAGTTTTGCTAATGTCTGAACATAAAAGGCTGATATTAGTTTCCCTTAACATCATTGCATTTTAATAGGAGTGATGCCAAATAATTCAAGCATTATAGAAACTGTCATCCTGTAGAACTGGTTCACATGAAGTACCAAGAAAACTGCATATAATACTATATAAAAAAATATCCTAAAACTCTAGGAACAAAAAAAGCCAAACTTGAATGTCATTTTGATGTTGAATTAGGAGCTGCCCCCTTTGTCCCATTTTTATAATATGATTGAGTGGATAGCAGTGGCTGCTGAATATTCAGTGTGACTTTTCCGTAGCAGTGCTTTAAATGCTGACAACACGGATAGCAATCTTTTCTGAAAAGCTGACAACAGAGAAAGGAGAGGGCCACCTGCTGCTCCAGAATCACAGAAGGGGCTGCCGTGACTGGCGGACTCATAGGCACTGGGGGCAGAGGTCGCTTGCTGATCGTAATGGCTGGATATGAAATGAAAGAGCATTCAGCGTGCAAGAATAACACCCACTTTCAAGAGACTGCCTATTGTTATATAGTCACTGCAGGTGAAGAGGACACTGCAAAGGGATTTTGCAGAAAAACAGAATAAAACGCCAGGTATGTAAAAAATTTAACGCAATTACAATTAGGTGATAATATGTTAGCCAAATGCTGACTAGGTAGGTGAATAACACTTGTATTTTTACACACTCAATTCCAAGCTAGGTTCTCTCTCCGATCTGGACTGTTCCTGATGAAACTACAAGCATGAGATATATTTAGTGCTTGAGCTAACATTTATTTTATTCATTATTCTTGCCATAATTTAAAGTATTATTGTAATTAATTAATATAATCCCTTCAAATGGCCAATGTGCCATCGGGTCTTGATCATAGAATCTGGCATACATGAATGTGCCAAAGTGGCACCTTGTGCCACCACAGTGACATAACCGAGAAAGTCATACTGGTACAAACAGTACATTGGAGGAATTGAGACAATTCATGCAACGTGGTCGGACACACATAAAACATGGCGTATCCACCTATTCAGGCATGCTGCCACCCAAGCATCACTCGCATGTACCATGGACTAAGGAACCTACCTAATGTTGAGGTGTCTTCATAATTTTTTTCGGCTGGACGACGAGACGGAATTCTCGCCCAGGGTGGTGGGCGGTCCCCCGCGGTTTAGCGCCATCTGCTCGAACTTGCTGCTGAGCGAGACACCCGCTGAGGGGTCCTTCATACGGGCAGGCTTGGTGGGTAGCGGTGGCGGGCGCAGGGGTGGGCCCTGCTGGCCGAGCAGCCGCGGAGGCAGGGGCAGCTGCTGCACTCCCCGACTCGCCACGGGCAGGACTGGGGCAGGGGGCTGCCAGACGGACTCTAGAAAAGGAAAGCGCACCAGCTCTCTCCAATGGTGTTGGAACAGGGGGCCGGAGGACGATTTCCCTCCAGACATTTTTGCGTAATGGCGGCTTTGTCGCCGTTACGCAAAACGTCTGGAATTGTCGCCTCCCCTAAGGTGAGAATGAGACAGCCGGTGTAGTCCCGCACCCGCTCTGTGGTAGTGAGCGCAGCGTGCCACACGGCATTTTCTACGCCCTTCTTTTTGTCCAAGCGTTATGGCACTAATCTGCAATATAACTACCTACACTCCGTGTCACTAGTTGCGTGCAGTACAGGCGCAGGCAACGCCGGGCGAGGGGAAAAGGGCAAGCACTAGGAAGGTTAGGTAGGACGCGAGAAATCTCTCCTCTCTGAACATTCCTAGTGCTCTCCCTTTCTCCCTTCGCCCTCCACTGCACTCCTCTCCCATCTAGCCCTCCTAGTGCTCGCCCTTCCTCTCTTTGTCTGGCATTGCCTTCGCCTGCACTGCACACAACTAGTGACACGGAGTATAGCACTCTACTTCCTTTTGGAAATTCAAGCGCCACATGCGGCGGCTGTTGCGTGCGAAATAATTAGACCTTTACATTGTGCGAAGTTAAGTTTTGCATAAGGGGATTACTAATATGTAATCATGCTTCCATCGCGGCTATCTCAAAATAAAAACCAGAGCTACTGCGTGAACATTAATCCCAAAATGCTCTGCAAGCAATAGGTAACTGCATCACTGTTTGTACTCTGCACAAAATACATAAACTAGGTTATCACCACTGATGGCCTAGCCACACATTTTTTTCTAAAGTCACAAACTGACTTCAGGAACCATCTTGTTCCTAAAGTAAGAAGAAAACTGTCATAACCTCTCCAATAAAAATTTCAACGGTACTTTTTCAAACAACACCAAGTTAGAGGATGTCAATTTTTCTATACAATTTTCTAAAATGAGTTGCCCTCTAACTTCTAGACGAGTGGTTGTCAAAATGGTTTGCGGACTCCCAATACTCCTTGAGAGTGTTCATGGGGGTCCGCACCGAGTAAAAAAACTGCTCCGAAGAAAAAAAACCTCCTATGGCTACGCGCAAGACCTCCGATGCAGAATGCATTGGGGGTGCCGGAACGGCCTCCGAGTGGGCCTGGGGTATGTGACGGCCAAAAGTTTGAGAACTGCTGTTCGAGACTATGGACTGCTATGTCTATAAGCATGCATTAGGTAGCAACCTTGTGTGCCAATGTACTGGAAAGGTTCTCTATGCTTTGAATGGTTTAAAAACATTCACAAGCAGCAAGAGGTACACATAGTGAAATTTCTCTGGCGGAAATAATCGGACAGTGATCCACTGTCCCGGCTCTTTAAAAATAACTTTTATATTTTTATAACAAAGGTCGCCCCTCGCTGCATCGCAAGAATGTCAGACGGCTTGCAGAAATCAAAACACCTTGCATAACTCAGGAAAACATTTGATAAAATTTTTAATTTTACAAGAAAGGAAAATGTGAGAAACATACCACCAACAACTTCATAGTCCCCGCCTTCACCAAACTGTAAGGAATGTAAAGCAACGCTCAGAAGCAAGCATTAAAAATACTCAACTAACACACTACTATACAACAATCTAAAGCTTGGCCCTTTAACCTTATAATACATTATCGTACTCACCGACTCCACATGTGCATACTCTGCAAAATGAAAAGTAACATGTTAGCGCTGTACTATTACACAATGCAAAAACAAAGAGCTGGCAAAACGATGTTCGGCTATATTCCAGACGCACCTCTGTTATCTTCACTTTCATCCTCTGTGCTGGGCGGCTTGGGAGACAAGGCGGGGGCTTATACGAAGGTACATAGCCCCGAATGCTAGAGTGATGGGATATTGGAACTTCATAGTCCTCCGATGTGTCCGAGGAAGAGGTTGGTGCACGCTGCATCAAACAAACCAAATGTGCTTCATAAAAAACACATTAAATAGCATCTGATGTATGTTATTTGGTTGTAAATTGGATGTTTGATCTCTTATACTATTAGGTTTCTCTTTCATTCGGGCTACACGTTTCTTAATTTAAAATTAACTGACCTTAGGAATTGAGAGGGTTCATCATCTATGGCATGCAATAAAACCTTGGTCCAGTTTTAGTGACCATTGGGTAATTTCCTCAGTCACTGAACCAAGAGTACCGTTTTAGAGGACTTTGATATCCGAGCGCATTAATTATGTAAGATAGCCGCATTTATCAACAATGCGTTGGAACAGCAAATGGTCTGGGCAAAAATGATGAGTTAAAGAGGCTATTTATTTGTTCATCTGGCAGATTGTTTTTTAATTTTAGGACATTACTTAATTCAAAACAAGAGAGCTTGAAATAGAAGATGATTACAGGTGGTTTGTTGCATGACATATACCAATATCCAACCATTTAAAAATTTAAGGGCTTTAGAAGACAGGTTTGGTAGACACTCTTTCAGAAACAAATTGCTTGACCCCATGTTTACATAACGAAACAGGGGTGAAATTGTGTTATAGTTGGAAACCAAGTTATGTCAATAAGAGCTATAAAACTTCAGAAAAAAAAATTGTTTACATTTTAGGGTTGTTTTTTTATTATTTAATGTCTTTAATCAAAATGTAAGAATTTATTCAAAACTACACAGACAAAAAAAAAACAATTGGCGATTTACTACTTTGTGTAGCTGTAGAATGAAAACAAGGGTGACTGTTTGGAACTGTGTCCACACTTTTGTAATTTACTTACAAAAAATCCCACAAAGATACTATTGAATTAAATTATACTTGTGCAAAATCGAAGTGAGAAACTTCCAGTTTACAAACCAAGCCCTTCATAGCATATTCTAATACCTCAGTTATGAACCAGTTGTTAAATGAAAGTATATGTTCATTTGAGGCTCATACAGGTAAGAATTAAATGCTAGTACCCAGGTTGGAAGCACCTTAACTAAGCTTCCCCACATACCTCGGGATGCACTGGAGGGGGTGGCGGCTGGCTTGGTGGCCGCTTCACTGGAGGCCTTGTGCCCGGTCTTCTGTTTTGACAAAAAAAAGTAAAATGTCATAAAACTCAGTTCTGGATGCACATCTCTCTCTGCACACTAGTTTTTTTTTTTTTTGGGGGGGGGGGGGAAAGGAAACAAAGCAATAGATCCACTCACAAGATGGGTCTTCCCTCTGGTGGCTTTGGTATCGCTGGACCATCGGGTGGCTTGGGAATGGCCCGCTTGATGGTGGTAGGCTGGATGCTGCCAGAAGAACCTGAGAAAGACAAAGTGGGGAAGGATGGCATAGCGTCATCGAAGAAAAAGCGCTTTTAACACCTAATACTTTGACAACTTAAAAAGGGAGTCAGACAAAGCTTTTTCTATGTTACCATATCCCGTTAACTTATGCTTCGCGCATTTTCAGAAAATCAAAGAACACGTGTGTTTGAGTAGAAGAAGTTGTATATGTGACAATAAAACTGAGAAATAAATTAACTTGCACAACCCTACAAAAGGAAGCTCTGGCTTTTTGGAAAAGATACTCACCTGATGCGTAGGACGATGCTTCCGATCCAATACTGCTCACTGACGTACATTCCTCCTGAAATAAACAATTCCGTTTCATACGGAAATTTTCACCCAGACGAAAATGATGGCCTTTATTCAGTAGCAAATAAGATGCAGTGTCTACCTTTCCGTCAGAAGGCGTACTCCCAGAGTAAGAGGTGCTTGTCTTGTTTATTCCGTTCATTGAACCTATAGTCAATCAATCACAACCATCTCAAATCGGCACAAAAATGTAGGTTAGTCATGAACAAGCAAAGAACTCGCATACCATAAGTTACTGTAGGCATGACATCAGGCATGCAAGGTGGTGTATCATTTTCTGGCTGCAAAAAAAAAAAAGTTTGTCAGTCAAAACTTTTTCGAATTTAGATTTGATGGGTCTTAATAATACTACAATTTACATACTTCTGAATCATCAAAGTCTGTATCCCAACTCCAATCTTCGTCGTCGTCTTCATCATCATCTTGAGCACCTTTGAGAACAAGTTTTGAAGAGTACAAGTTCATATACCAGTATCAAGAAATAAACAGTTGTGCACCAGTACAGTGGACCCTACTGTACAAGAAAAGTAGCAGCATTTAGTTGTACTGAATTATATTAGCATCAATCACTAAGATATTAAACAAGCTGATATCATAGTACTCTGGCAAACTAACAGTTTTGATATCGGCACTTTTGTCAAACAATAAATATGTAAGGAATTAAAGACCCATATCAGAATAGCGTTATTGTTTTCTGTACATCCAAAACGTTGCACTCAGCAAAGTATCTTCACCGTGTGATGCTACAGAATCCCTCTATAGTCCGTTGCAACTCAAGAAGGTAGGGCGAGGTGAAAGAGGTAGGGCGGGGAAGGTAGGAGAGCAGGCGGAACGCTGGAGAGGAGAGGGGGAATCTCTCCTCTCTCCAGCGTTCCGCCTGCTTCTCCTTCTCCTCCTCCTCCTCCTCCTCCCCCTCCTCCCCCCCCCCCCCCATCCCGGCCTTTCTTTCCCTCGCCCTACCTTCTTGAGTTGCCCTGGCTATAGAGCGGACAATAAAATGACTTTGGTCAATGACTGGATTCCTGTAGATTGGAGACGATAATATTCCGAACGTTCAAATACCAATTCGAATAATCATATTTTCGTTTTGACTTTTGAACCAGATTTGAGATTCCGATTAAGTTTAAACAATCAAATTGTCAAAATAAACATTTAGGTCTGTAGAGCGTGCTTCCCTGTGACACGGGTGCGTTGCGGAGAAGCGAGACCTGAGCAGCCCACCCCACTATTCACAAAACGTCGCGGGAGCACCTAGCAAATCACGGAAGCCTGTAGATGTATGCCTGCTCCAGACATGCTGCTGATGAGAACTGAGTCACAAATAAAAACACATAACTGTCTCTACCAGCGACATTAGAGAGTTTTAGTACATCGTCCCATGACTCCGAAAACGATACCCGATACTCCGCCGCCGCCTTTGCGCTTACATCTTATCGTTATCAAGGCTATCGAAGGTATCCGAACGATTTACTAAACGCTGTGGCTAGCGTTACGTCCGGACGGACCACTGAAACGCGTATACCTAACCCCCCCCCCCCCCGCCCTCCTCTCTCTCCCCCGTGAACCTAGGGAAGGCGGAGATTTGGACGTAACTTGGGTTACGTCGGACGTAACGCTAGACACTTCGTTTACTAAAACCCTTTTGTCTGAGACTTTACGCAATCGTGCGTCTCTGCGATTTCCCCGCAGCGGACTGGTCGAGCGGGGGTAATCACTCTTTCCATGCGCGTTTAAACGCAGACATTCCCCAGTATTTCAAAAGCAAATGCGGTTTGCCTTTCACATAAACGCTTTGAACTACGACTACGGGAACAGAGCTTCAAATTGAGATTTTACAGTAGCAAGATATACGATTCAACGTGTACTGGGCGTATGTGAGAAAAGAGAACCGTTATCGCAAAATTATACTTCGCATTGTTTAAAAGCCCTTTCGGTCAGAATGTAGCGTTAGCGGATGGGACTGAATTCCAAAGTTGCAGAACTTTGCGTCATCTAATTCAAAGTTTTGTGCGATTTTCGGAAATCTCCAACGAAAAAATTAAGCCCATTCCCGGCAGTACACGCCTTTTGTATTAGCGGGTTCCGTTCGCCACCATTTTCTCATTGCAAATTTTCGAAAATCTTCTATATGCTTTTATTCACATCAAAGGTAGGTCCTGAAACTTGGCAATTTCTTCCAACCGCAGGCGCTAGATTAGGCGGAAACTGAGCGTTCGGAGATGCGCAGTGTTTTTGCATCGTATGAATTCGATTTTCATTGATTATCATCCAAAACATATGCAGTATGGCCCTCTCGAGCTTGCCCTGATGCACACGTACCGTCCCGATCTGTTGAGTTTTCGACAAAAGGTAGAATAGGAACGCGCTTCGTCGCTCCTATCAGCGCAGCTGGGCGCCTCTTACGTAAACGTGTGCACGAGTCACGGTGTAAGAATTGAGAGAGGTGTCTGAACAAGGCAAGGCAAGGGGCAAAGTTTCTTCGGGCTTCGCGCAACTCCCGGCAGGGGTATCCGAAGGTGCACCTCCGTAGGCGCACCTTCGCGCAGGCGCGGTCGCGTGCCAAGCGGCCTTGTAAACGTGTGCACGAATAAGGACGGTTCCTGCTCGAGTGGCTCTCATCGGCTTCCTACTATCCCTAAAGCCCCTTCATGTTTTAAAAGAAGCGCAAGGTGCGTCGATGCAAGAGGAACGTGCAACGTGCAGCCCTTGGGAAGATGACAGCGGCACAGAGCAGCAGTGAGCTAGATTCCAGACGCTATGTACTTCCCAGAAGTAGCGCGGCACGTGTCTCGAGCATTTCCACAACAATGAATTGCGCCAGGATAGAGGGGCTTTAACTATCCCAAATGTGTTGCGCCATCTCACGGCGCTTGAACCATTAACCACACTTGTTCTATGACGAGGCGGTGCCGTTCAGACACCTCTATTTTTCCACCGTGCGCCACCTCACAGTGCCGAGAAAATGTAGGAATGCATTGCTGAATATGGGTGAATCCTTCGGGTCGGGCGGCGGCTTGTGCCACTTAGCGAGTATTATTAATTTCACCAGCTGAAAATATTTTCGCAAAAGTATCGCAATTTCCCTCTCCCACTCCGGCTGCACGCCGCCATGATTGTGCAACGGTGTCGGCTAATCTCGGCACCACGTGTGTTTACGTGGCACCGTAATTGGGCGGCCGTGTTTCTCCCTCCCCAACCTCCTATTCCCTCGACTGATCGCCGATATCATTCAGGAAAGGTTTTGAACGAGATAAAAGCTCCAGGTGGCACCAACAACCTGGATCGAGGCGGATGCATCGGCGTGTATTATTTAATTTTGTCCGCGAGTGCGCACCAGCGCGGACCATGGTACATTCACGGAGGCACGCGAGGTTTTCTTTTTGCACTTCTACATACCTCCGGATGATTCGGGAAGGTGTTTCGACTTCCGAGAAGAGTGCTTCATGTCACCAACGAGCCTGAAAAAGTACAAAAAGAAATATAGCGAAGCAGGTGCCATGTACGATACATATACGCATATCAACCGACATCAAGATTACGCCGTAGCATCTACGGCACTTGTTCAAATGGGAAATGGAAATTTGTGCTACGGGACACGAGCCTTATAAATGAAAGGGCGCAAAGAGAACAGCGGCACAGTCCCCGTTTTGGACAGGTTCTGCTATAGGGTTACTGACGTGCTACTAAAAAAAATTAGTATCCCCCCCCCCCCCAAAAAAAAAAAACAAAAAAAAAGTTCCGTCCCTTGATGAACTGTATTATAGGGTGTCTGAAGTAACCAGGCTCGATCTAAAATGGACCGTAAAAATCGGCGCTCTGCACGTAGCCATCTAAACTTTTCGTCAAAGGTGTATTTCACAGGTCGGTTTTATCTTGTAAAAATACAAGGCGTTTCTTTTTACTTATAACATTTTTTTTTTAAAGAGGGGGGGGACTTACATGGATGCTCTCTTCACTGTGTATTTAACGGGCTCGGCAGACGTTAATGCTGGACTCCATGGACCAATAGAGGCGACGAATTTCGCCCCGGCGGCGTTTGGAGAAGAGTGACTGTTACGCCGCGCGCAAAGCTAACGCGACGCCAGGCGAAGTTCGTCGGTTCTTCGCCGCATATTCGCTCCATGGAGTTAAGCCTTTAGACGGGGCAATATTAGTTAAGATCCATCGGCTAATTAACTAAAATTGCCCAATTAACTTTTCAAGTATTGGTTTTATGAGTCATGCTCCAATTACAGTTTTAAAGCCAACCACTCATAATGGCTAGACCAATCTATACAATTTGCGAGAAGACAATGGTCTTTGAGATATTCATCTAGTACGAGTTCTGTTCGTTGGCGTACAGTAAAACGTGCGGGCACAGAAGCGCCCCTGGTTGTTTCGGGTGGGGATAATGTAGAGATAACGCAAATAGTGACTTGCACTTTGTCGTTATCTAGGCAGCGTTCGGTCGACGCTTCCACCAACCACGCGCTGCCGAGATAAAGAAGAGGTGACCGGCACGGGTACGTCACTCTTGTAGCTTGATGATGAAGCGCGCTTAGTGCGCACACTTTTTGAATTGCCGACAAACACACGAAAACTTCGATGAATATCTCAAAGACTATTACGTTTTCGCGAATTGTATAAATTGGTATAACCATTATTAGTGATTGGCTTTAAAACTCCAATTGGAACAGGACTTTTAAAACCAATACGTAAAAGTTCATTACGCAATTTTAGTTAATTAGCCGACGAATCGTGATAAATATTGCCCTGTCTAACGTCCGCCGATCCCGTTAAATACAAAATGAAAACAGAACCTATGTACAAATCACCCACCTTAAAAAAAAAAATTGCAAGTGAAAAGAAACATGCAGATCGGAAGTGATCCAGGGCTACCGATAGATGGCCTCAGTGTGTTCTCCCTTCGTAGGCGGGCAACGCAGTCGATCACAATCAAATGGAATTTGCGAAGAACTAGTCTTGAGAAAGCAAACTGAACGCACGACAACATAGGCTACTCAAGTTTCCAACCTTTGCGGCGTACTGATATGACGCAAGCAAGTCATCCTCACATATACGCCGCAGTCGCCCGTAAAGTGATATGGAGCATCGCAATGGAGAGATATGTGCAGTGTGCATGCCGCGTAGAACAATGCTCCCCGTACGAAAATAGTGCCGTCTCCGCCGGTGCTTCGTAATACACTCCACCTCGGTTTCAGAGGTGGATGACCGACGAGGAGAATGGGACGGCGACGAGAGCACAGACAGTCGCTTCTCTATCGCATCAGCGTTTTTAGATAATGAAGGAGGGTCGGGAGAAGAACACGCGGCTTTGACGGCCCACCGCTGACGGCACGGCGCATGCGCAGATACTTCACCTCGCCTCTGCAGAGCAAGCCTAGTGCCCCCACACACCTGATGTGGACGGTTTGGGAAATGGCGCATCGGCCTGCGCTGCCGAAAACTAGACTCGCAGGCAGGGGCGGACTCACCAAGAGGCAGAGTAGGCAGCTGCCTAGGACAACCGATTTTGGGAACGGCCAATTTGGGGCCGCCCCCAAATTATTTGCATCTTTATTTTTTTTTTTAAATCTAGCTTCGAATTTAGCTGTCTTGGGAATTCTAGCTTCAAATTTTAGCTACTTTTTGAAAATTTTAACTTCCAAACATAGCTACTTCCCCGCCTCGCCCTCGCCTCCCCTCGCCACCCCCGCCGCTCCCCACGGTCACTGACCACGGGGGGCGGCGATAAGGCTGTCTAGGGCGGCAAAATGACAAGTCCGCCTCTGCCCGTAGAGGCCGGCAAATACGGGCCCGAAGGTGAAGTGCGGATGATTGGCCGAGGCCCTTGTTCCGACCACCGCAGAGGATCGAAAACCCTCGATAAGCTAAACGGGAGCCGGGAATTGGATCTCCACCATCTGTCTTTTTTTAATTAAAAAGAAAAAGGAACGAACAAAACCAGAGTGAATTAGACGTTGAATGTTTTAGACAGCGAAGAGTCGGTGAGGTACAAAAATAAACTAGAATTTGTGAAGCAATTCATTGAAATGTGCGCGCGAATGTCAATTACTCTTCGGCGTTGGCAGCCCGCGCTGAACTAATTAGTTAAAAAAAATATTTCAACGAATGACTTAAGCGTGGATTTCGAGATTGTCCTCTTATGGCGTAAAGTCGCCAAACATCCGGAAAAACCCAAAATTACAAACGTGTGACCCTTTCTTCTTTATTAGACAAGCGACCAAACTTGTCGAAAAGTTAATTTTTTCCAGATTTATCCGAGGAAAAGGAGCGTTTTGAGAAGTTCAATCGCGTTTTTAATAAAAAAAAAGGCACGCATGGTTATAATTTTGGGCATACTAATTTGTTTACGGCCCGTAAATTAAGTTTGCGCCATAAAAAAAAAAGAAAAAAAAACGATCTCGAAATTCATTTTACTGTTACTTTAAACATATGCTACTCTCAGCCATCTCGGCTCCGCGGACTACCGGAGAAACTCCTTTTGAGGGTCCTCACCGACGGGAACGATCAAATCAACAAACATAGCGGATCTGAAGAGACTTAAGGCCCGTTCACACTCTTGCGACCGACTACGACCGAGAGAGACCAGATCAGTTAAAACTTCTTAAAATTTCATTTCTGGCGCCATCTATGCGGTGATCGTGGAACTGCATTTCACAAGAGCGACGGTTTTGCGGCATTTCCGAGGTCGAATGTGCGTAATACCTATGAGAAAGGCTCGTTTATAACGTTTCCAAAAGTTTTTCGAGCCAAGAAAGAAAGGATAATGCGCGGGAGAAATAGAAAATATGCCGGACCATCAAGTTTACACTGCAACCCGATAGATGGCGCCACTGTGTCCTCTCGTTTTTAGAGGTTTAAGAGGTCGCAAGGAACCAAGATTTAAAAGGTCGCAAGAGTGCGAACGGGCCTTTACGTCGCGCGTTCTTTCAACATATTCAACGACTATTCTTTTTCCATTCGAAAGTCATAAATGATGCCGGGCGTCAATTTTCGCGCAGCTACGCATCCGGGTAAAACAACATTCCGTCGACGCCCCAAACGCATGCGGAGTTACAACCTCTTCTGGAGACATGGCGCGAGCTATAAACAAACAAACGTAAAAAAAAAGACAAAGGTAGAGGGAAAAGCTAGAATGAAACGAATCAGGTAGGTGTGGTACGTGTATAAACGGCACTCCTCAAGGAGCAACAAGCGCGTTTCAACAAAACAGCGGACCTTAGATCGCACTAGCGTTTTTTTTTGTTCCTTTTTCTCTTCAAAGATACGATGGGCGTAGCTTTCTTAGCAAACAAAAAAAGAAAAACAACAACATAGAATGAAAGAAAAGGGAAAGACAAAAACTCCGCCGGTTTCTCGTTCGGCTCTTCGGTTGCCCCGAGACGCGGTGCTAGCCACTGGATCGGCCTTTCGCCGACTGGTACGGGGAACCGGGAAAGTCGGCCACCGGCTCTGCTCGCTCGCCACACCCCTTTCCTCGCAACGTCCCATTGTTGCTGCCCTGCTACAAAACTACGACCACTCGAGACGATGTTCGCGCAGGCATCGTTTCATCCATATTTTCCGGCGCGAATAACACGCGGAAGAGCGAGCAAAAACTTCAAGGTGCGCTAAAGGACCCTGCGCGTTAGTATCGTATATATTACTCGCAGTTAGTATAACGACCTCCCCTGTTAGTATAAATCAAATTTGGGGGATTTACGTCCGAAACCAACGAAGGGCATTGTATCTATTTTTTGTGCGCGTTGCTGCTTGGTTCTTTGCTTTTCAAATTACTGTACTTTTGAGTGAACTTATTTTAACGCGAACCGAATATGAACTTTCGATCTTATGGCTGCCACACGTGGCCGGTGTATCTTTCCCAGTTAATAGGGTGTTTTAGCAGAGCGTTACCACTGGCTACCGCGGACACAGTAAGAAAGATATATATAAAAAAATATTTCAACCTTTTTACTCTGGTGAAGAAGGAAGACCAGCGAAGCTGTACTATGGTGGGAATAAAGTAATGGCCGGCCGCAAGTCGGCAAGCCAGAGTGGAAAGGCTGGAAAGGCTGCCGCCATCTATGAGCGACGGCAGTAACCAGACAACCGGCAAGCCGGGTGCCTGGTTGCCGCCGTTGCTCATATATGGCGGTAGCTGTCCAGAGTTCTGTGTCATCACTTGTTTGCTGACGGACACGATCCTGGGAAAACTAACCCTTAACAACTCCGTTGTAAAAAAAAAAAAAAAGAACGGACAGAACAACAGTCTCAAACGCAGCTGACATTTATTGGTTCGATCGTACCAATAAATAAACTTTCCAACACAGGAAAAAAAGAGGGACCAAAAGTGCATAAACAAGATGCCCAGGGACCTCTAGCAAAGAAATTAAGCTACTACCAAGGCTCGACACCTGGACAAAAAGCCACCTCCCGCAAGGGTCAAACCATTTAGTGCGAACCTGAAAACCCTCCAACTTTTAAATCTCCAATCTTCTTGCAGCAATCCGCTCTCAACCCAACCAAAAATAGCACTACATATTACAAAAGCAAAAACTCCTTCATCCCACTGATTCGGGATGGTTGGCTCACAGTTACCATGCTCGCCTATACAGTTCCGTTCACCCCTAGGCTGACAGCGCGGTGGGAGCTACGAGCTCACCGGACCAATCAATCACCTTCCTTTCGTCACCTGACTCCCCTTGTTGTTGTTGCTTTTAAGGGACGTATGAGCGGTTCGACATGCGCGTATCTCCCACCGCGCTGTCAGACAGAGACGGAAAAACGCAAACGAGCGGGCGAGGACACGCGAGCAACTGCGCTGACCCTCTTACTCTCTCTCCCTCCTTTTCAGTGTCACGTGGTAGATGCTGCGGGCGCAAGGACTTCACGCGCGGCCTTTTGGAATTTTTGAAGAAAAAATCTATCGGCTTCGGTGTTCTAGGTTCAAACAGCAACTGGTTACCAACGCGACGAAGGAACTCCACAGTGCCACGGGACAAACATTAAACGCGTTTGCTCCAATCCACGCTGGTAGTGAAAATGAGGCGTATTGGCGACTCCAGCGAAATCGACGCCGCGTAGAGGCAACGCCGAGAAGCTCAAGAGGGGAGGTCGTTTCGACTCTGTCGTCTGCTATCACTGCTTGGTTCTCGTAGGCAGCTTAGAAACAAACATCGTTTCCAGTAATTATTTTTATTTTTCCGCCGTGCCATTCCTACGCACTGACTAGAAGGTTTCTACCGTCGAGAAATCGCTTTGCTTTGATATGCAACACCGATTTACGTGCAAGAAATTTATGATGGTCCGCGTGCTGAACGACGAAAACGACCTCCTTCCGTCCGCCATTTTGCCTCACAAGCGCGCCCCCTATAGTTCGCTGGAGTCGCGAATATACAATGCGATTCGACAAATGCCAAAAAAGCCAAACACGCGACTTACTGCTTGGCGTTGGCAGCTTGCGCCTTGCATTCGGTGACACACTTTGCGAGCTGCCTGCAAAGAACAAAAAGCGACACGAGAGTGGTTAGCGCGGAAGAAAGGAACAACAGACGGATAGTTGTGACATTAATGACGCGCGCGACAACGCCGAGACGAAAATATAACAAACACACAAAATCGCGATGACAACGGAGACAGCGTCGAGACACACGCGGAAGAGGCCGGGGTGTGTCCGAGAATCGGCTCAGAGTCGCTGGGCGTTTCTTTGGAGCGTAAACCGGCCGTCACGGTTCGTCCAAGCGAGTCCAGCTGATTGGCTGAACGCAGACAAACAACAAAAGTGACATCCCACACCACCGACAGCTTGTGTAACCTACAAAAGAAAAAATTTCCCAATCTCCAAATTAAAAAAAAAATATTACTGCGGATTATACGAGCTGCAATAGTTCTTCATGCTTACTTCGCCTATGCCAGCCAGCCTTAGAAGACGATTTGGTCCAGAACTAGGGCTGAAACGCGAAGATAGGTCCCAAACTGTTTGAAATCTGACAAATCGGTAGAACTTGTGGAGACCGCAAACACGGAAAGAAAGGTCGAATCGCGTGTTGCAGCTCATATGTACGCAAGAATAAATTGACTTCCAACTCGCGCGCTCCATTTCTCTACTTTGGGGACTTCTCCTGAATCATTATATCTATACTTTGTTTCTGCTTAAGGCGCAGCAATCGACGAGCTAATAGGACTAATCAAGCAGCGTGAAATGCGCAAGTCACAGGGCCTTTCCTGTTTACGATTGGTTCAGCAATGATAGAACAGGTGCAGGAGCACGACGAACACCATGATGGTGCCCTTTTGACGCTGCCGGGATGTTCCCATCAGCTCGTAGCGTCGGTTGCGTCTTAAGGGGAAACGAAGTATAGCCCATATTGCCTGCGGGGGTACGTGATTAGTCCGACCGATCAGTGGGAGACCGGAAATACGATCGGCTTAGGTCATTCGGGACCTTTAGCAAACCGTTACCGTGTTCCGCGTACAACGCTACTTGAGCTTTTGAAGCATGCTTTTAAGCGCGAGCCCGGGAGATACCGTGACCGCGGGGCGCTCCCTTACAAGCATGCTTCAAAGGCTCCGCTAGTGCAGTACGCGGAACACGGGAACGGTTTCTCAAAATCCCCACTATCTCTTCATCCCTAATAAATGGAAAGATAGCACTGCTGATATGTACCAGGCATCAAGCTTGCGTTTCTAATTCCATACGATCAAGTCGACACTGGAGGACCGAACGAGCAACCGAAGGTAAGCACGGCTTTTTGGACACTAGTCTTGGCTCTCAGGCACCACCGCATTTTCACGTGCTGCTACTGCGCTTCTAAAAACAAACGAAAAGTATCTATACAGCTTTTTTTTTTTCGAGCGCAACAAAAACTTGAGTTATAATTCTGTACACTTTAAAAGGAGCTGGCGCTGAATTATTTACCCTAGCAAATATCAATAATAATAATAATAATTAATAATAATAATAATAATAATAGAAATACGAAGTAACAGCTGCCGCAGACACACGAAAAGTTTAAATATCACCGTTGGGACTCATCCAAAACGAACGGCAAGCGAGGAAGGGGAAAACGGCGACATCTATAACCCCGGCGAGATAATCAGGGCATCGAAACGAGGCACCTGACAACGGAACCTCGGAGTCCACCCCTACGGATATCTGTCACGTACTTCGCTCCGCCGTCCTGATTGATTCGAGGGCGTTCGCTATTTTGCCAAATCGACAACTTATGAACGACAGGGCGTGGTTAATTGTGACGCTGTTCCCGAGCCGTCACTGACCATTGAATTATAGGAACAGACTGCGTTCAAGGTTTGGTGACACGCAAGGAAAGCGCTCTAGAACAACACAGACCTGACCGAGCTGAGCTGCCTCAAAAAAAAAAAAAAAAAAAAACGCGGTCTAATTAGGCTTAGCTGCGGAGGCTAGGAAAAAGACAAAGAACAAAAGTCGATCACGTTTGATCGAACTGAAGACGCTCGCCGTATACAGCAATCGAGAAACCTGTCCTGGGGAGGGAGCCGAAAATAGCTGCAGCTACTCGCACGCGTCAATAAACGCGCAACGGGTCAGTAACAAACTCAGTGAACAAAAAACAAAAAAGAAAACACAATAAAACGGCATTATAAGACACAAACGAAAACACAAAACGCAAACAAAAAATAAAAATAAAAGCTATCAGAATTTTGTTTGGATGAGGTTCATTAGAAGCCATAACGAACGACAAACGGGCAACACCAACAACGAGCACGGGGGTCAAGAGGACTTGTAGCTGGTACCTGGCAGCCGCAGAAATGCCGCTGACCCAACGAGTTTCGAAAGTGAAAAGCGAGCCTCTAAATATAAACTCCAGATCGTTTAAACTGTGGGGAAGGGAAGATGCACTAAGGGGGAGGAGGAGGTGGAGCGAAAAGAAGAGGGGCTAACAAGACAGACCGGATCGAATATGCGCGCTCGCTCTTTGACAGGCAGTGACTGCCCAGCCAAATCTTCTTCAGACGTTAACACGATGTCAAAAGCCGCACTGCTGAGAGAGCCTTTACACGAACACGTCTTTCTCCCAACAGGCGCAAAAAAAGAAAAAAAAAAGGAAGATAAGTTGCAAAAACGGGTTTTTCGAACCACCAAAATTAAGAACGCCGATCAAATGATATAAAAAAAGTTGTAACGTCGACGTCTACTGGGACGAGAAAACAACGTTTCCCGCCCTACTTCGTTCGATGTGCTCGGGAATGGGCATAGAAGGCAACTCTCAAGCGCGAAAATTGTTTCCTCGAGCGCGTCGTGGCACCGGTCGAGTGCAAGAACACGGCACGGATGCCGTAGGAAACGCTCGGTTAAGCGGCGACATCTTCCGCGGAGAACGGACACAGAAAAGCCATCAGCTGTCGCAACTCACAGTCGAGCGAGACGGGCGAATCTGGCGGGGGCGCACGTCTCTCCGCGAAGCCCGCGTGCATGGTGACACTGCAGCCCGCCGTGCTTCCCGCACAACTCATCGCGCGTGCGAGGCGGCGGCGGGCGAACAGAGGTGCGCATATTTCACGGCTCTCGCGAGTCGCCCCCCAGCAGAAAGGAAACTTGGCCCCGATATCAGCGGGGGTGTTTCGCCACTGCATGGCCGTCAGGTGGACCCAATTTTCTCCGCTTGCGCAACAAAGCGCCCCTGTCGCATGCTCGTCGCCTCGGTATCGTCCCTCGCCCAGGTTGCGGGACCGATGATGATTCAAAAAAGTGTCGGAACGACCCCCTTTTTTTGTTTGTTTACTCTTATTGCTTGTTTATTATCCCACAGATCTCTTCCGTGCTTTGAGATTAAAGCGCGAAGAAAGAATCGCTGGAATAAAAGAAATGGCGTCGGCGCGGCAGTTTCAAGGGTTTCTCCAGCTCCGCTGAAGGTTTGAAAAGGATGCAGTGTCCTCAGGATGAACCACGGCGCATCCTGGGTGCATATGGCCCCATTCGAAGACCCTTTCATAATCCAAATCGTGTCACCCCAGTCCGTGCGAAGCACTCTGCAAATCTCGTACTTCTCACGCGCAGATCTTTGTCAGTTCTTTCCTCCAGAACATCAACACTGTAAACACGTCAATAAGGTGTATGGAAATTGATCTACCGTATTTACAACTTGACACTAGAAAATTTTACACACTTAAGGGTGTTAAAAGGCCATTCCAAAGACTTACACCCATGGCAACACCCTTTCAGCACCCTCATTTCGAGTAGTACACCCTCTTTAATCGTAAAATAAAATAGGATGCCGTCGCATGGAACACCCTTCATTTTTGAAGGGTGCAAAACGGGTTCGGAAAAAGGTGCCACGTTGCAGTGAGGCGAACACCCTTTGTGACGGGTGTTCGCCCTTCAAAAACAGCTTTAGCGGAGATTGTTTTAGCGACTCCGTAGACTAATTATTGCCCGTATCAATGCTTTTCAATTAGAGCTACATTCCTTGAAGTTCGATATAATAATTATGTTTTACGTTAAATATTGAGGAGAACAAAGCAAAACACTTGTGAGTTGTAACCTTCATAATTGCGGAGATGGTCACCAGGGAATGGGTGTCTCAATTGTCGATTACATAAAGAAAGCGGTGGATCAGACAACAGGGTAAGGGGCATCGCTGGCCAAGTGTGTTAGCGCACAGCAGCTCGGAGCGCGTGGAGCGAAAGCTGGCGCTGGGGATTGAACCCAGGGATCCTGGCCTCAATCCCCAACCCTGTCCGTTTCGATCTGGATGAGCATTGTACCGGCGTGCGGTTGTCTATCCCTTTTCACTCCATGTGACGCGACCGGCGCGCCGCCGCGCGGCCGTTACCGAAGGTATCCAGCAAGAACCCCAGCGAAACGGAACTACGCCGCGTACATTGGTACGCACTCAAGTCTGACAAGGTTCAATTTTTTTAAAGCGAAAGTCTTATATGTCCCATTACGGGAAAAGGCGTCGGCGTTGTGCCCGAAAGATGGCCATAAAAATATGTCATCAAGCAGGCGCCGCTCAAGGTCAAAGCGGACGTGCCTCAGAAATAAAACACAAAGAAAAGCACAGCAACGCAGATGCTTCGTCACGGAAGCCGCGAAGCCGGCGGGGGCGCCGCGCCTGCGCAAGGGGGGGCGTGATGTAACCGCCGGAGCGCCATGTGCACAAGGTGCGCTTCGGACTTGATCTGTGCTCGATGTGCGCTTCTTACGATGGACTGTGAGGCGACCGCGTCTACATCTACGGCCTCAACATCGGCAGCAGCGTCTACATCTACGGCGGCACCGAATACAATGGCCGGCAGAAACAACTTTAATACGTGTAGAAAGATTACTCGAAAACATTTCACCCGCGGGCTTTAGAATTCCTACGCGTAAGCAGTAAAAAGTGTCTACGGCGTGTTTTTTGTTTCAACTCGCCGTTTTTTTATGAAGCAGCGATAGCGATGGACCCGCGCCGTACGACGCGAGGAATTTGGTCTCCCGATCATATCCGCCACTGTATCGGCACGGCTGACATTCTACACTGCCACTTTGCGCGCTGTGTTTGTTTTTGTGCCAGTAAGGCCTACATATGTTAGCGTCGATAGGACGAGCTGAAATATCATCCCACACACGCGGGTATGCAGTGCCAATTTTGCTGGAAGGATGCCCTCCAAAGACGTTTCGTCCCCATCGCACGTGATGAGATTTCCGGACCAGTATGGCATGCGGTCTGTACTTCATGGAAAAAAGATTCAGACGGTAGAAAAAGTCACAAATGGGATTCTAAGGAAAACTACAATGAAACCTGGAATCATTGGACAATCGACGTTTGAGTATGGCAGTGCAAATAATGTTCTGGTTTTTTTTTAATTAAAAACTATTAGTTAGCTTCTTTTTAAACGTGGATATCGCCTTTCTTCACATATGGGGTCGCCAATAGGATGTAGGTGACTTCAAGACAAAATGCCGCAATTGTTTTTGATCAAATTAATGCAAGAGATTTAACTGGTTCATCTCACTGAAATAATGAAAAAATTATCATATAAAAAACTCAAATAAATCAGTTTTTTATTGTTTAAATCTAATATATATCATAATTACGAACAAAAAGAGCTTGACCTGTTTGGTTATTGAGAAAGGTTTACTTTATTTGCTATAATACTTCAGCAAAACAAAACAAGAATATCACCGAAGTTTATAGGAAGATGCCGAGGAAACCGCTCGCTGCCGCCAAATTACTTTTTATCAGCTTCGTGCACATGGTGTCACTGTTGGCATTTTTTCTGAGGCTGGTTCCAAACAAAGCATTAAAAGTCTTTTAAGCCGCGTCAAAAGTTAAAAAAAATGCAACGACGTAAACATTATGGTTTTTGAACTCGAGCACAGTTTGCGAGTTGTTTAACAACAGTGACATTTTCTTTTGATTTTAAAGTATTTGTATTAGCCACCTGAAGCATTAGTTATGATGAGGAAGTTAAAAATAAAAGAAAAATATAGGATCCTCGATCGGTACCATCTGGGTAGACACAACCTATACTAACGCAAATTCAATATAAACGAATTGGATCCTTGGATCAAATGGAAATTTCAACAAACGCCAATTATGAACTTAAAAAAAAAAAAACCTGTGTTTCAGTAAGAGAACGACCCAGGAAGGACCGACAGGGAGAAAGGACCCCGCAGAGCCCCACACTAGCCCAACCCCGCAAAGGGGCACAAAAGGGTGACACCAGTGGGTCGGCGATGGGCGAAGGGCAATAGGTGAGCCCAATAACCACCGCCGCAGCGATATTTGCTTTTCTCCCCCTCCCAAGAAGGAACCCCAATGAAGGGGTCTCCCCTCCCTCCCCCTCAGTAGAGGGGGAGACACCTGAAGCCAACACCACGGATTTTTTTCCAGGGGGTGGGGGGGGGGGTGACGCCCCATAAGCCTCCCCTCTGGCTAAGCCACTGACCTGAAGGGACAGCAAAAACGGTCAACCGTCGAGAAAAATACGAAAAACAGAAGTTGGAAGAGGAACGCCCTGCAGCGCGTTCGACGAGTCTTCCAGTGCGCGAAGACGGATGGGCCTCGAGAAAGCGTGCCAAGCCGGACGAGGGCGGGGTGGGCCGAATGGGCTTCAAAATGGTTGGAGAGTGAGAAGTAGAGCGCCTTCTTTTTCGTGATTGAAACGTAAACTTTCGGACTTCCTGGACGTGCACAGCAGGGAAGCATGCATCTTCCGTCAGCTGGCGGCACCTTGAGAGAAGATGAACAAGTGGGTGGGCGCTCTGCAGTGGTGGTCATCACTAGATCGTCGAGGCTCTGTGAATGGATTTATAACGGAACTTCGTAGAGGCTGGGCCAGGTTACCAGTGGGTTTGTGTTAAAAAAAAAATAGTTTTAAAAATGCTAAAAAAAACAGCAGCCCAAATAAAAGGTGTGATTGGACTTAAATTAACCACTTAAAGGAGTGATACGCCAATTTTAGTACTCAGTAAATACCGCTTAGAATTATTCCTTGACATCCATAACCAATGAAACACGCGTTAGTTTCTTCGTTTTTCCTTTTTATTTTTCCCTCCACGCATGGAGTGCACGAAAAATTCGAGAGAATTTTTCGTGCGATTATATGTTGCGAATTTTTATCAAAGCCACGGGCTGGGCTGGGCAAAGCACAGGGCACGCGCTGAGTTCCACGCATTATTAAGGTTCGGCTAGTTCCGTCATCGCAGTGATTGGGCACGAGCCACAACCCGAATGCATATCGAGGCACTAATTGTCACGAGCCCAAATAAAATGCTCACTCATTGTTCGTGTCCACTATATGAGCCGCATTCAAGTATCGCCACCAGGGGGATCGCAAAGCTTGATGACGAAATCCTGAGGATCGCATTGTTGGCAAAGCCAACAAAACTGCCCCACAACTTCGTCATCATTGAAGTTTGCGAAGAACCTTCTTCGTCAGTGGCGTTGCATGCAAGTATACCGTATTTTCCGGACTATAGTCCGCGGACTATACATGTTTAAAAGTTAAATGTTTCCCCGATGCGGACTATCTAGAGGTGCGGACTATACAATGATTTGTTTTTTCCTAGATCGTTCATTGTGACAGGACGTGAAGGATTCTATGAATAACGCAGTGATGGAAGCGGCATTTGACATTTTGTAGCAAGTTGTGTGGTAGGGGAAACATTCGTTTGGAGCAGTCACTGATCATTTTGGAGCAGATACCAACATCTGTTGGCACAGTGGTTTTCAAAATGGGGGTCCGCGAAGCCCTGCCTCATGAGTCAAGCGCGGCAATAAAAGTATTTTTTTCAGATTGATAAGAAACGTTCTAATTTTCGGGTGACTTTTCTCGTGTGTATGTCAATAAGAGAAACTTACTTCACAGAGTCCTTAGTTATATCCATTTACGAAATCATTAACCTAATTAATATATACCTTTCCCTCACCACCAACTGGGTCCTCCTTCACCTCCGCCGATGCACAAGGGGTCCGCTTAACATCAGTGATTGAGAACCACTCTGTTAGCACATCACTTGAGAATGAAAACGTGTTTGCATCGCTAACTGAGTTCATCCTTGATAATGACTGAGGGTTCCTCTTTGATACTGGGGCATATTACTTGTTACCTTTTCTAATAAGAATAGATGGAACGCCAAAAGAACACAGCGCATTCCTTTAGAAATAAGGCTTGTCAGAGATGGTTCCATATACTATGGGTACTAAAAAATTGATAAAAATGAATATGAATCATAGCGCAACACTTCAGTTGGGATCAAGCTTCTCTCCTCGCGTTTTTACAGCAGGTAATTTATTTCGCCTGTACATATAAGTTCCGTAAAATGCCTGCAAAAACCCAGCTCGTCTATCAACAAAATTGCATCCCCCGAGTTCTGTGAACCTAACAAACTCAAGATTTTAGTATAATGAACTGCCAAAACAACCACCCCCAAATATTATAAAAACCGGCACGTGTGCAAGTGACACTGCTCCTTAGCGGCGTTGGAACCAGAGTGAAGTCAAAGTTCGCTGTTCTTTCGAGTGACAGCTGCACGGGAACAACCTTGACTACGATTTATTCAAAATATAAACCCGCAGTTTTTTTTTCTTTTTCTTTTTTGGCACAGATTCTTTTAAGTTATAAAAATCAACCTATACCACCAAGACGAAAAAAAAAAAAGAAAAAGTAGACCTCGAATAGCACTACGGTGACCACCCGTCCCGCGACTCGCGGGACTGTCCCGCATTGAGGGCTCGTGTCCCGCGTCCCGCGAGAAATTCGAAAATCTTCAAAATGTCCCGCATTTCACACTGTCGTAAAATTCATTCCGCAACTTATGGTGCTGCCGAACAACGGGGCACGGGGAAGCGCGGAGGTCGCCGGTAATCGTGTGAATCAAAATGGTACGCCATTTTCTATCCAAGCATTGCAGGAAGCGACCGTCGTTCTTGCAGGAGAACCGACGCGCACGCGCCGTTGTGCCTCTCCCTTTGGTGGCAAATATTGTAAGAAAAATTGCTCGCCAAGTCTAAATATAAAATATTGTAATTATTTTCAAGTCGCTGTGTCAATGCGAAAAGGCTGCTGTGGGCTTTTTAATTTTTTTTATTGAAGACAGCCACACTCGCAAAGGTCGAAAAAGAACATAATGTTAAAATCTTTTATAGGACCACGTTGATCAAACTAAGCGTTGACAGGAAACAATAACCCGAAAAAGATTTACTGTTTCTTATTTCCATTTGATGCATTGAGTTCTGCTACAGTCGACTTTTATGTTTTCAACTTCGACACATTTAATAACGTGTTTGCATGAAATAAAATATATCACTGGAAGTGGAAATTATTCGAGCTCAATTGCTGCAATACAATTAGCAGGTGTATAGACAGTACAGGATAATAAATGTGCTAACAGAGCCTCGGTTCGTTGTGTGCATGTTAATAAATTTCCAACCTCCCTCTAACTCCTCCCTCCCTCCCTCCCTCCCCCCCCTCCCTTGCCCTGCGTGTCCCGCATTTCGCTAGCAGGAAAGTGGTCACCCTAAATAGCACTGAACATAATTACTGAGCCTATCGCGCTAACCCAGGCGCTCACCCAGGCCAGCCGCTGCACCTAGCACTCCGGTGCAAAGCGGTGAAGCTCGACACGCGCGCGTTAATGAGAGGCGGCACGGAGGCGTGCGGCAGACACGATAATCAAGTGATCTCATCGGGAGTACAAGCCCCTGGTTCTATCTTATCACAGGAGCCGCCATCCCACAATTTGGCAATGTTTTCTCGCAACTTTTAGCTCCTCACATCGCCGACATGGTCTGGAAATTTAGAGGATGTCGGCGATACCGACCAGCGCGGTTAACGAGCAATCTCAATACTTGGTTTCACCTTAATTTAAAGCGCAGCCGCCGACGAGCCAATGAGACCAACCAGCGTCAAAGCGCGACATCATTGCAGTCGTCCATCTTCCTGTGCGTGGTCTTTCATCCACTAAACGAATCAAATGTCCCGTGACTTCCACTTTTAGTATGTGTTTGTGGTTGTATGTGTTCGAGCCATCGACTGTACTCCGACCTAGGATAAAACAAACCATACGGCAAGTAGAGACTGTGAAATACAAATTTGTACCATTTTTCTTTCCTCCTACTTCTCTATATTGAAGTCGACGAATAATATATATATATATATTTTTGTTTTGCCCATTTTGGCGCAGGTTTTGACGCAATCCTTGGCAAAAACGGCACTTTGGCGCAAGATGTAGCAGACTTTCATTCATGGCTCGATTTGGCGCAAACGGCACATCACTTCCACCACTGCAGTAGAGCGACAGCAATTAAGTGATTCGGAGGTGTACGCGTAAACTTTAAAATTCATTTTTGCGAAAATTAATATTTTAATTAAATATTTCGTAAACATTCTCACTGTTGGATATTTAGTACACGGTGAAAATTTTATACAAATCAATTACCATCAAGATTTCGCCGGATCTCCCTTTTGAGAGAAAAGACCACTTTCAAAGCGGGATGGTGCACGCGCGCTCGTGGTGTGTATAAAAGAAACGGAAACTTTGAGAATGTTAAAATCTACATTACAGTAAAATTTTCAAAATTAAACTGGCTATTGTGCAAGAGTATTTGTTAGGTAGATATGTCCTGACAACCTACGTTCACCATTCATGGTTTTTATTTTCTCGAGTTCAAGATTTAATTAAAAAAATATTTGCATATAGCGAGAAGATTTATAACTCCCCTCGATTAGGTATAGCTCGGCATCTCTATAGGCATAATTTTATGTCAAATGCATCGTTTACTTGCCATTCCCAAGTAGGCAATGTACATACTTTCTGGGATCATAGCCCATAAATATACGCTAGATTCAAATAAGCTTAGATATGGACAAGGGCAAGCTTGGGAACAACCTTTACGAGTTCAGATCGGTTTTCGTTTAGGCATCATGCAGTAGTGAAAAGCTTGGAGGAACGTATTCGATATCCGATTCAAAAATATTCGGCCAAAACCACTATTCGCTTCGAAAACTCGAACTGCACTATTCGCACATTCCTAGAAAACTGCATCAAAAAGCCGGTTCTCTCGGCATATTCTTTATTGTACAATGCCATCAGCAGAATTACTATTCGTAGTTCCCTGCTTCATGTGTGCGTAACTATGAAAACATTCCTTTGCGTTCTCGTGCATATCGTGCATAGTGACCTGATCTACCATTTCCATTAATCTTCCGCCCTGCGTGAATATGCCCAAGTTTATGTCTGGTGAGTTATTGGGGTCACCATTATTTTGCAACGTCATAAATTAAATAACGCACTTAAAGATAAACTACATATGTATTTGTCCACCTTACATTTCTTTTTAAATGATTGATCTAGTTGAAATTTCCGTATTTGAATGCTTATTTATGCTTATTTATTTAGTATTTCCTCGTTTATATTGTCTTATCTAATTTCCGGCCCTCGAGATTGCAACAGGTCCCCGATCCGGCCGCCTAGCCAAAATGTTTGGAGACCCCTGAAATAGACTACTGAAACAGCCATTTAAAGGGGGCAGTGGAACGTTGTTCAGTCGGAATGTTTTATAACGCCACTGACCACGAAACTGCTTCGTTGCGGTATAATAGACCTTTTCTAAATTAGTTCCATCTGGTGGCTCAAATAGCAGTTTACCTTTTGTCGTACTAATGGCGATAATCGACCTGCAGTCTGTAGTATTTTGCCGGGCACCATCACTTTCGCTAGTCAACGCAGCCGAGAATGCGTGTTTTTAGTACTAGGGCTGGGCGTCGATTAAAAATTTTAAACCGATTAATCGCCACCCTTTAGTCGAATTAATCCATTAATCGGTTTTGCTCATTTCATACGAAATAGTTAAAAAGTTTTTAAAAATACATGTTTTGCCTTTGCTGAATATGTAACAAACCGGGTAATATGCAATTCCAGACTTTTCAATAAGTGTGCATTTGAGAACAATCAAAAGACGCCCATACTAACAAATTAGTACTTCAACCGCAGAGGCAAAGAGGTTTGTTGATATTCTCCGGCAAGTAGCGATCTCCTTTGATGGTTCACAATAGTCTCTGCTGCGCTAAACAGACACTCGCACGGCGTTAAAGTGGATGGGAGCAAGTGCAACCTTCTCCACTTGTTTGGAGTTACAAATCTGAGCCCTACGAGTTTACTTTAGGTCCAAATTTCAACTCGAAAGTTTGCCTTCATACAAGTGTACTCGTCCAGATCTGCGTGGTGAAAGCGTTGACGTTTTACTTGTTTTGTGTTTGACGAAATTTAACCGATTAACCGGTTAAAAAGATTAATCGCGATTGCAGGATTAATCGATTAATCGGGAGGTTAATAGACCAAGTACCCAGTCCCAGTTTTTACCTTACAATTCTTTCGGATCTTTCAGTTTCGATGGTGACAAACAGAGACGCTTTGTTTCCTGTCGTTCTCATGCCACGTGGGTTCCGTATCTGGTATACGGGACGAAAAAAATAATAACTTTTCAACCTGGAATATGCGAGAAAATATAGGTGAGGCAAACAAGAATGTGGGACAATCACGCATTTGTCGTGAACACCTTCCAGCGGCGTGGAGAGTTCAAAACCATGTTTTACCGCATACCAGAAGTGACGACATTCAAGATGACGGCGCCCTTGTGGAAAAGGTGTATACAACCGGTAAGGACGAAGCACCGACCTGCATTGAAGCCGTGATAAAACTTTATAGATTGCATATGACGTAAGTCGCGGCCATACCAGTATTTTATGCTCCGCGAGCGTTTGGTTCGCCGTGTTAGTTTCACACCACAGAAGTTGTAGTTCGAAGAAACCAGTAAGTTGAAATAACCGTCAGTACCCAGCAATGGCGACACTCGCAAGCTGTGTATGCATCCGGGGTCTGTAAAGCCGATTATGTGCCACCAACAGATTGGCTGGACCAGAGTTAGAAATGAACGCTTACGCATCTCTTGTATTCAATTCCTGCGTTGCATCGTACTAACGTCTCGAATGTGAAGGCATAGCCTCCTCTATACTCACAAAGCCTGGCAGTTCGACGACGGAGCCATAGAGAGCCCGGTCGCAGATTTGGAGCGCGAGGATCTGGTAGCAGAGAGCATTTTTCGGGGAATCTGGTATTCAGCGCACAGCTTTTGCAGCGGCGAGAATCCGAAACATGGTTTTCAAACAACTCGACGAGAAAAGAAGCGGTAGCGCCAGGAACGCGAGGAACACGAGCGGACATTCCATCGCTCGGGAGAAGTGTGTTTCGGCGTCTCACCGCAGCGAGGCACCCGTTACATGCCTCTCCTCTCATCCGTTGTCTGCCGCTCTACCTTTTCACTTTCGGCGGCCACATGGCGGTCTCGTGGCGATCTGCCAGGCTTTGTCAGTATGGAGAAGTAGGCTATGGTACAGGCCTCGCATCATCCGTTTCGGAGCATCTTCAACTGCTTCCATCATCCGCCATTAGTACGACACATATGCCATTCCTCAGATGATGATGGTGATCAAAGCGGCCAGATTGAATTTCGGAAAGGGTCTGGCGAGCGTTTTCTTTCAATCGCTCTTTCGCAAAACTTGATGACGTAGCTTGGAGGTCGTAGTGTTGGCACAGTCCCCAGTGATGGTATTTGAATGCGGCTCATACGACCCGAGCATTGCGTGGGCAATCGGTTTGGGCTCGTGATCATTACTAGCTCGAGAAGCATTCGGGTAGTGGCTCGTGTCCAATCGCTGCAATGACGACAATAGCCAAACTTTAACAATGTTTGGAACTCAGTGCGTGTCCTGTGCTTTGCCAATCCCAGCGCGTGGTTATGATAAACATTGGCGGCATATAATCGGCTCCAGATCACGTGGCCGCTTGTTCTGGCTGCAAGTTGAGGGAGTACACGCCGCTCGTTTTTCTTTCATTTTTTTTCTTGCGACCACCATTGCGAGGGAGAAAAACTAACGCGTGTTTTGTAAGTTATAAACGTCAGGGATTACTCCTAAGCGGCATTTGCGCAAAATACAAAAAGCAATGCACCGCCTTGCCGGTATCTTCGTTTCCATGTCAAAAAATAAAAAAGTAAAATAAAAGGGAATTGATACGCAAGGCGACGACCGCTGTACGCCTCTGGCAGCTCGAAGCGAATGCTCGGTGACATGGAAAAGTGCAGATAGGCCAAATCTGCATCGTGCCATCTGGGCCAAGCATCCTGGCAGATGCGCCTAATCTAAATGTATTAAATAATAAGCAACGAAAGTCTCTTTTGGGATAGGCGCCTTCAATACCCCATTGTCTTCATTTCCTCGCAAGACTAAACATACACTTCCTTTTTGAGGGGAAAGGAGTAGGCAGCTCGACCAAAGTTTCGCGCAAACCCGCGCGTCGATCTGAAAAGCGTAGACCCCACGCATGGGACGTCAAACAACGCACGCAGTAATTCAAGGCCTTTCACCTCGGGCGGACACAAGGGGAGGGGGACGGAGCGCAAATATCCTATCTGTCCTTAGGCGGGCAAACAGCGGATCGGCAGCGTGGACACATGCAAAGGAGACAAAACGCAGAACCTGTTTGCGGACCCAAAGGTGGCTCCAGGCACAGCGGTTCGCGAGGCCAAGCAGGGCCGGCTGCAGCTGCCTTGGGCGGCGGCGCCTGCACGTCGCTTCGGGGCCCATCGCGATTAATCGCGAGCCTGGAAAACGAAACGACTTTCCAAAGTTTTATTACTACCTTTTCTTTCTTTTCAGGCCTGTCCTATTCGCAGTAAGGCGGGTCTCTGCAAACTGGGTCGGCGCTTCCACGAGTAGCAGCTAAACGCTCGCATTCTATACGGCAAAAGGCGGTTTTGCATAAAACGCCCGTCCAGGCTGTAATCACTGCGTCTGCCGAACCGAGAGAGGCCTTGAAAGCGAGAGCTGGTCTCGCACGGAGCGGCGGCACGCCCGCTCTGCGCGAAAGTGTTCGAGTGGGAGGGAGCGGGCGGTCCCACGAGCAAGCGTGCCCTTTGCAAACAAGGTCGGTAATGCCACGCATGCGATGGATGGATGAAGGAAGACAAATTTCTGCCTCGTGTACGGAGAGAGACGGCTGACGTGTAGGCTGAAACTTTCTGATCCTCTGGGAGGTTTGCAGCAGCGCGTGTCGACGAGAGAACATTCACTCGCCGAGGTTGATTTTCCGAAACTTCCGTGTGATTGTACCAGATTTCGCGTTGCCCATAGTTTATATAAAGAAAGGAACAGAAGCAACTACATGCGCCCAAACCTAGATCGACGATCGGTCTGTTAGACTTGTTCAAGCTCCCAGCCAACTGCGAACGCAATATTTCCTACGAATCTTTTTCCAGTATAGCACTCAGCGGCGCGCATGCATCTACTGTCGCTCCCAATGCGCTGTCGCCATGGTATGCAAGCAGCAGCTAAGTGTCTTTAAGTGGTGTTGTGATCATGTTCATCGTATTTCTCTGCAGTTTGCGTGGCTGAGGGGCTGACTTGTTTCTGTTCATATCGTCCAGCATCATTGGTGACACAGCAACGTATCAGTGATACCACTTTTTTTTTTTTTGCTCTGCTTTGCTTAAATCAAAGGGGGAAGAAACCGGTAAATTTTATTTTTTGCCTCCTGTCGCCCAAAAGTTACACGTCAACCAGCACCGAAAGACATAGATCGCAGTGGTTAGTCTGATAAATCCCGAGGTTCGGGCGGGCAGCCGAGGAACAGTGCTCGAATATGCAACGCGCGTGGATAATCAAACAATAATGTCCTTAGTCTTCGAGAAATACTTTCTAGAGAAGAAAGAACAAGGAAGCATTTTGGGTGTGGTAGACCCTAGAAACATCCTTCATTAACATCTGTTGTTTCCAAACTTTTTTTCTTTGCTTAGATATTTTTTTAGTTTGCTGTAAAAACATCTGCCAAGTTAACAAAATACTAAAGAAGTAGGAAATACCTTGTAAGTAATAAATATTTTGCTTAAGACAAGATAATTATAAACGGAATAATTTCATTAATAAACAAACAATGAAAACTGGGTACTTGTTGCAGATGTGTGGCTTGCGAAAAGCGCGAGGAAAAAAAAAAGCGAAACAGTATAGTTGTCAAAAACAAAACAAAAATCACAATAAAAAAGAAAAAAAAAATTACGAAGGATAACGGCGCACAAGAGCAATTGTTTGCTCATTATGAGGTGACCTCAGTTTGTAGGAAATCATGGTGTAAAGCGCAAAAAACAACGGACACGAGAGAAAACAGACATACAGGAGCCACTCACAACTATATTTGTGAGCGGCGCCTGTATGTCTGATATCTCTCTTGTGTCCGTTGTTTTTTGCGCCTTACACCATGATTTTCCAACGGTCACCAACTAGCCCAACTACAAGTTCTTCCTCAATTTGCAGTTCTCAAAAGGCGCTCGTTACTGGAAAAGGCCTTCAAAAACGCCATTGTTTGATTGTTTTTTTTCACAGTTGAAAAAAAGGGCGATTTGAAAACCCTAAGTTGCCGGCCTTTTCCTCAGTGCGACTCTTTTAACCTCCCACACTAGAGAAAATATGGGGTAACGAGGAGAGCGCGGGGTTTTCCGTAGGCGAGATCTACGTGAAATAAGACATTCCGAGGGTACCAGAACGGCGCAATACGTGGACTACAGAAATACCTAACCAACGAGAGAAACGAAGAAAACACCAATTAATGCGGGAAGAAATACAAGGAGGCATTTGATCACGCACACGCGAAGCACAAATCGCCTAACACCTTTACGAACCTTTCACTCGATAAATAATATGTACACACACTCACGATCCCAACTAGCTTATATTCGCATTTCGAGTTTTAAATCACCATCGCAGACACGGCTTTTACAAAACGGTACGGAGCGTCGAGGTTTCTGAACAAGTGCGCTTTCGTATTTCCAAATACTTTAGTTCTCCCGATAAACATACGTTTCTCTCTCCATCTCTATCTCTCCCAGAATCCGTGCACAAAGGGACGCCGAACAAAATCTACATGCACCGCGCAAATCAAGCTGGCGTCGCACGAAACAAGACTACAAAAACTCTTACAAAGAAAACAGAAAAGGCGATGGACTTCGTCTCCAAGCAGGACTGGCGAGTCCCGCCATAATGACAGAAAACTATAGAGCTCAGTGACGTCTGTCGCGACTCGTGAAACGAGACCTCCCACACCAACCGTGTGCCTCGAAAAAAAAAAAAAATCGGCAGGGTCGTTGCCGGCGAAGGTATTTGCGGAGACCACCAAACACAAAAGCCCGACCGAAGAAGACCCCGTTCCCGCACAGGGGGTGGCTTAATTCCGTTCGGCCGGCCGGCGAAGAAGAGCAATGCCGGTGGCCACACAATGGCAGGGACGCGTCGTCCGAACGACGCTCTCTCCCCTCCGCGCCGACGCAACCAAAGTGCGCTCCTAGACTTCAAAAACCATGGCGGGGGACTACCCCGACGGTGCCGATGCTGCCGAAATCGCCGAAGGTAAATACCCTCCAAAGAAGATGAAAAAAAAAATGAACTGCTCAAAGACAACAGCACCGAGCCGCACCGCAATCCCCAGCAAGCGAGCTTCGGCGCTGCGCCCAAGAAGAGACCAGGAGCGTCCAAGGTCAACGGGTACCGTGCTTTAACGACGCTTTAATGACGGCCCAGCGCTCCAAAGCCACCGCGGGCCATCACCCTCGCCGCGTTGAACGCGCGAAGCGAGCTGTCAGCAAGGCTGTCAGCGCCGGACCCCCCAACTCACGAATATCGAACTTCGATCTCAAAGTTCCAGCGAGGAAAGTGGTGTAAGGGGAGAAAGATAGTGTCACCGCGACACAAAAAAACAACAACCACAACAACAGCTTTAGGTTGCGCTCATCGTAGACCGTTTTCTCTCCGCAACGAAGATGCCGCTATTGGCATGCGCACCGCTAGCCTTATCTGCAGAGTACAGTACGTATACTGTACAGCACCGACCGAATGAGAATTAACCTTTAGCGAAGAGGCAGTAATTTATTACAAACCTTCGCACGCCAGTTGGCCAATGTTGTGGAAATGCCTCGAACCACTTTCGCCCCATTTGCCGAGGCTCGGCGTTTTTAAAACGACTGCATGCGTCGGGGCTTTTGAAAGTCTAAAACATGGCGAGCTACCGCGAGCACCTTGAGTAAGTATGAATAATTACGTTGGGCTTCAACTATACAGGACAGATTTGCCATGGTTTATAAAGATATCCCTCTCGTAAGTTCCTGCGTGGCGCATGGAGGCGTATCAACATGCGTATCACCGCATTTCCCGCAAAATGAAACAGCTGCGGAAATTCTAGGAATATTTTTTGTCGGAGTCCACGAAGTCTATCATATCTAAAACCAATTTACATGCTTTTCTCATCTAACTGTTTACTTCCGCGGACCGGCCGACAACCCAACGACTTTGTTGTACCATTACTGCAGTTCATGTGTTTTTCTCTTATTATAGGGATATAAACAAGGTATGTACGTAAACACGATTGGTACCTGCATTTGACGTTCAGAAGCTAAATATCACATCGCGTTCGTTGGGCGCATTACCCCGCCCCACACTGTATGCATAATTAAAGTAGGCATATAACAAACGCTTGCCGCCTGCTTTGTTGGTTACAACCCGCGCTACGGACGCGTAAGTGCGCAGGGTTAGCTCAGATATATGTGCATCTTAAAATTAAAACCTCCGCGAAACGTCGGCTGACGGTCCACTCTGAAATTTCCAAGATATTCATTTTCAAGTACTTCCTAGCTTCGGCACTAGCATGTACTCGAAGGGGCGCACACGTCAACTTATACGCATCACACTGGGAGAGCCTATCACTGCGGTCAACGAAGGACGAGAACAAGGTCCTACCCGGGGATGTGCACTGAGTCACTGATGAGCCCACGCCACCCAAAAGACAAGGCCTTGCATGACACCATCGTTCGAGGAAACCCCGCATAGATTTAGAGCGGATAAAGCGTTCTTCTCGTAAATGGCAATGGCTCCGAGCGCTTTGCGGAAAAGCAGACCAGCGGACCGAGCTCAAACAAGCATTTCGGAAACTGCGCTCGTCGTTCGCCGAGTCAGTGTACTCACATGATGTAAGCCAGCCATACCTCTGAACACCACGCTCAGTGTCGGCTGAACGCTGAAAGATCTGGCGCAGTATAGAAGGGAGCCGATCGAACCTCGCTGCCAGCGCGCCCGTATCTCGCGAAGATGTGGAAAGCGCGCGAAGCAGGTCTAGCTCGCTCGGTGTCCGCGCCCCGGCTGACAATCGCGAAGGCAAGAGAAGGCAAACAAGGGCGCAGAACTTCCGGAACGTCAGATTGGGCTTCCGTATCGAGACCGACGAGCAGGGGTAAGCCATCCAGGGGGATATATGGGTCGCATGCAGGACGTAGCGACGGAGACGACCGTAGGCAGCTAGCAAGTCGGAACTATGCGTGGCAAGCCCCGGAAAAGAAGAACCGGAGGGAGACTCAAACGGCAGTCATCGTGAATAGTTGTCTTTGATTTTCAACGTGTTTTGTCAATGCATGCACCAGGAAAAGATACCGAGATGCTGATGTGCCAATATTTGCATCTCGGTACCTGAAAAAAGAAGGGAAAAAGGGGGGGGGGGTGTTACAGAGTACGCAAACTGAAAAGAAAAAAGTTGTCCCAATTTTCGTTCGTTTTTTTTTACAACTTTTTTTGGGTGATTGCATCTTTGCTTATAAAACTCAACGTTAAAAAAAAAAAGAAAAACTAACTCAAGTTAATTTAACTTAGCAGAACCGTTTTTTTTTTCTGCTGTGACCGAGACACAATCGGAAAGGGGAAAATCTTCTCTATCCGGAAAATTTGATTGAATTTGAATACGAGTTCTTTAAATTTCGGCAGGCAATGTGTAAGCAATAAGGCCTTTTTTGTGCGAGTTTCACATTAGAATAGATATTGAAACGTTCGTCATCTCCCTGTCACGGTGGCCATGCATGCACGCAGCGGCATGCCACTTCGGATGAATGTCCTGTTTTATGGTAAAGTTCTCACATCGTGGTTTCAGCCGTCACTACTGACGAGAGCAAATTATGTAGAAAGGGGGAAAAATAACATTTGGTTTTCTAAATGACACCGAAGAAGAAAATTATCCGTTTTATCCATTTCATATTTTCAAGTTTAGCAACAAAATGTATGTACTACTGTTGATACGCCGGCGCGACAAACCCACCACCTAAAAGATTAAACTTAGAAGTTATGCCATTAATGCAGAAAAATTATGCCATCAATGTACTGATTTAGGGAAATAGATATCCCTTTTCAGATATGTGTATTCAGATTGAAACCCTCCAGAAAAAAATATAAAATAATTTCCTTTGAGTTTTTTTTTAAATTATAATTCGATTTTTACGGTACAAGTCATGACTATACCAGTAAGACATATGCCGTCGTGTGAAACGACATGACCCTGCATCTAACTGTTGACTCAATGGACTAACAGCATTTACGTCTCGCTTTTCTGCCGAGGACATGCGATACACCTAACGCCTGCATCACTCAAAGACGGGTTTCATCTTTCACGCATAATTAATGGAAACAATATCTTCGGTATAGCCCCAGAATGGCTGTTGACGTTTAGCTAAGACTGATCTTGCACCTTCGTGGTCCTGCTTTTAACGAAAAATTGGCTACCATACCGAGGATTTCGAGAGATCCTTGTTTCGAGTTAGTTTTATTCCTTCCAGCTTCAGGTACTTTGCACCTTGTTGCAAATGATGTTGATTGGGGCGAAGCTCTGGTGGTGCTGATGATACTGATTTCGTTCGTTTTCATCCATGTCAGAAAGAGAATGTGTGGTATGGAACGTGGTTATATACGCATTTGAGCATTTGACCGCAGCGCCCTCTCGTCTATAAACGTTGAGCCAATGCATGCAAAGTTTAACGCGATTATATACGCATTTCGACCGCAGCGCCCTCTCCTGTATAGACGTTGAGCGGCTACATGCAATGTTTCATCCATGACGATCCCCAGCTCTTCGAGTTAGTACCACATCTCAGAGCCCCCTACTCGTCCCGCAGCCGTGGCCGAGTGGTTAAGGCGATGGACTAGAAATCCATTCGGGTCTCTCCGCACAGGTTCGAATCCTGTCGACTGCGCAAACATTTTTTCTTTTTATGTGAGCACGGACGCCGGACGGACGGACGGACGGGCGGACAAAACTAGACCCTAAGGAGCTTCGCCCCTAAGAATTTTTTTTTCTTTACGGGGAAACAATGAGATGATCAAAGATACGGGGTACATGTAAGGATCAGGGCGCCAGGTTTCTTCCTACAGCCGAAAATCGCAAAGTGCGTCAAGAAGATGGAGAGCATCTTTAACAATTTTCACGATTGCGGTGACAGGAAATTCAGTGCAGGCGCGATCGAGGGAGAGAAACTAGTTAACTTTGCGACAACAGGTTTCGTCTCCTGCCCCAATACGATAGCGGTACGTTCCTTGCACAGAGCATGTCACCCGAAAAAGCTTACCCTATAATTGAAAAAAAAAAAAAAATCCCGCGCGTTTAGTTGCTTACACGACAGCCAGAGTACGGTGGACGGAGGGCATGCACAGCTAAGGACAAGTCTAAAGCCGCCGTCAGACCGCTCGTATATACCAAAGACACGCTCTGCAGACATCATGAGATCCGCGGACAAGCGTCGAGCACTTTCGAAGCTTCATGCATGTTTCGAACATGTGTGCAGAGAGGTTTCGTAGGACCTACGTGACCGTCCTCCAAGGAAGAGCCCCAGACAGTGTCTGCACAGTGTACTATGCATTCGCTGATCGTATATTCGGGACCATTCGGCCCTCCACGCATTCTGCGGGCAAGTGCAGACGCACGGGCACGATACCTGAGGAGAGCGTACGCCGCCTCGATCGCTAACCGTACCTGCCAACAACAGTCAAATTTGGGGGTTTTTTACGCGCGAAACCAACGAAGGGCATCTCGCACGCGCCAGCGGAGGTCTACTGAGGATTACTTTCGAGCACCTGAGGATTTTTTGACGCGCAACCGAAAGCTCGCGGTTACACGGCGCCTTCTTCGCAAAGAGCCTCCGTCAGACTACGGGCTCCTCGGCTAGGATTCGAACCCACCACCTGGAGATTCGTAGGCTGGCGCATTGCATCGGGGCCGTAGGCGCGCCTCACGCCCGCGCCCGTCGAGCCTAAGAACACACACACACCTGACACGGCAGAGGACGTCGAGGCGCCGAGCCTGGGCCAGGTAGAACCCATGGCGCCGCTCCATGGCCACGATCCGAGAGCCGAGACGGAGCGCGAGGTACTCGAGTTGCTCGATCAGATGCTCGAGGTGAGCCTCGATGACCGACACGCAACAGATGACCAGAGCTCGCCAGTAGGCGGACGACGCAGACACCGCCATGACGACAGTTGGCGGTACCCGCAGTAACACGAACCCGCAGCGCGTCTCCGGTTGCCTCCGCGCGGAGTGCGTAGTCCGCGAGAACTTCCCGCCGAAGGCGTTCCGTTCTCCGGGTACCGAACCGAAGACATCGGTGACGTTGGCACACAAACACCCGGGGCGATGCAGACACTAAGGGATACGCCTGACGCTCGTTCGAGAGACCGCGGAGAACGATTCACGCAGCTAATACACTCATACATTGTTGATCTTTATACATATCTGTATAAAGATCAACAAATCGGATTACTTCGAAATCACCACTAACGAATCCTCAAGGCATCGCCATAGCATGTTCATTTGTAATCCACATGTACGAAATGATTGTATTAAATTCGTTTTTTTTCCCTAGAATTATCAAAGAGTGAAATATGCTGCCCGATTCTGCTGTTTCGTGTCTTTTTAGAAAATAATTTAAACAAAAATATTGTCGAATGTGACAGTTGTGAAAAGCCGTAATTGTACAAATACGGACCAAGTTTCTGCTTTCTTGTGAAATGTTCATACTGGTGCTGCTCTCAGTTTTGTAGCTTTTTCTTGCGCGCTTCTAAGTGTATGATGCGGTCTTGTGCAATCCACTGTCTAGGTTAATTACTCTTTGTATAGTGGTTACTTTCATATTTTTATTTTTATATACCCACTTCTCTATTAGCCCAATGGGCTGACAGTATCAATAAATGAATGAATGAATGAATGAATAAAAATAACAAATTTATTCGCAACTCCAGCCCGCCGCTCGCCCTCCCGCAGACGAACGAAAAACCAAAGGAACGGGGAGGGTGGCTGCAGAGACGCTGGCAGGGACTATCGGCCTTGGTGCTGCTGTTACTGCATGGTTCTGGTCGGCGTGTTCGCGCATCATGCAGTTTCGACGGAAAAAAGCCAGTGCGTTAAAATGAAAACCGTATGGTGTTCCGCTTCGAACTTCTAAAAACCAACATGCTCATTTTCTTACCGCACGTTGACATCTCCGTCACCCGTGATATGCTCCTGCCCTGACTGCTTGGTATTTGTGACCGAATAAATTAATTTTAGCACACTCACCAGCGTCAGCGAGCGGGCGCACGGGAAATTCCCGAGAATCTGTCGCCGTCTCTCACTTGATCGAATGACGTTTCAGCTAACGGCCACGTTTCACCGAATGACACTTTAGCTAATAGGCGGCCGCCGCGAAGTGGCGTTTGCGGGTGGGCCAATTGGGTTCCCATTTTTGCAATAATCCGCCGCAGAGTCGGCGTAAGCGTGGGTGGGGGGGGGGGGGGGGGGTAACACGGGCTCCCGTTATTTGCTCAAATGTCGCTATTCGCTCAAACGTCATTTTCTCATGTGATATGAACCCGCGACAAATCGTTTCGTTGGTGTTTTTTTTTCTTCAGTTTTTGATTTGACAACGTTCATAATATCTAAATTAAAAAAATGAAGAAACAGACATGGGTCTTTCCGTATGATGTATACGGGCTGTGTGAGACTGCAAGGCTTCACGTAACCAGAAGAAAACAGCCCAGAAATGAACGACGGTGACTTCCACATCCCCACTACGACATTACGACAGACAGCGCGAAGAAGTCACAATTACGCAAGAGCGATTTCAGAAAGCCCCAAACATTCGCAATTTCCCGACACGCGAGGGGCAGGACGTGCCAGCACGATTTAAGGAAAAGCGATAGTACCGCAGCAGCCCTTCCGTCGTCCCCAACTCGGCCGCACCATTACGAGAGAAGAAGAGAACCCTCCCCTGCACGAACGAGGAGCCGCCACGCAGCTCGGAAAGGCAACCAGAGGGGAGAGACGTCCGAAGGAGACAGTCCTTGATCCGAATAAACATGCGCAAGACTTACGACAACGGAAAGCTGTCATCGAGGCAGCGGAGTGCCGGGCTCTCTTCACAAACACAATCCCGAAGCGAACGAAACGCAAGACTTGGAAACAAAAGAAAACGACAGTCTCTCCTCGGAGAGAATGACTTTCTCTACGGGAGCGTCGTATTCAACTCCGCGTGGAACACTGCAGGGGCATCGTGCTGCAAGCAGGTTCGCCACACGGTAGAGAGCGGCGCGAGGGAAAAGGCGAGGGCGACAGCCGCAGAAACTGCTTCGTGTACCTCTGCACACGTGAGGCCCTCGCCAGTCATGACCCACAAGCTTCCACATTTTTGTTCGCCGAAAAAACAACAGACGCTTCTTCGCGAATTTTTCCTTAGTGGCCAGTTGACGCCGCTCCCTTTTACAGACTCTAACAACATGCCACCGTCCATGCTCCATCTACTGTGAATCTGCCACATCTCTGTGTCTCATCATTAAAGGTTGAACCTCTCTCTCCTTAACGAAGTAGTAACAAGGTAACAACCATATTTTGCGAAACACCTTCCGCCTTGCTCCTTCGATATAAATATACATTTCATTCTTATTTATTGAAGCCGAAGTTGTTTACATTGTTCATTTGATCTAAATTGTGATTGATTAATTTTAATTCTGTTTACTTCGTTTTATTTCTTTTTCCTGTCCATTAACAAATGATCAATCTTTGCTCTGTTACGTTGCCATGTCTTCCAGAACTTTTTTCTTGGCGTTACCGAAAAAAAGTAACGAAATACGTTACTCGTTACTTGCACATAAAAGTAACGCGTTGCCGTCCTACGTTATTTCAAAATAAAAGGAAAGCGTTACCGTTACAGAGAGCAAAGTAACGCACGTTACTTTTGCGTTCCCTTTTTAATTACGAATTAGCACGTTTTATTGTTGCGACGTTACAGGTATGCACAAAGGCCATATTTAAAGCAACATTATGTCCATGCAGAACCTAAACAATTTTTTTATTTTTTTACGGTTTTGTTTAAGTACCCAAAAGAAAAAACGCAAAAGAAAAACAAAAAACTCAAAAAATTCATACTTTTTTTTTTTTTAAGGTTTCGGGAAGAAAAAGTAACGACTAACGTAGCTCCATTACCCGTTACTCAGAGTAAGTATAAGCAAAGTAAGTTTTAAGAAAGTAACGAGTACGTTGCACGTTACCGAAAAGAGTAAAGCGTAACCGGTAACGTCCTTCAATTGTAACGCCAACACTGCTCCCAAGACAGGCACGTAGCCAGGATTTTGGTTCGGGGGGGGGGGGGGGACGCCCATGACAAAATGCTGTTTGAGGGGGAGAGGAGGTTCCCCCCCTTCTTCCCCCTAACCGAGCCGAACGCCGAGAGTGGAAATACAGGCTGTGGCCTCACTAGGTTGCAAATATATGTTGACTCCCTTCCCTAGGTGATATGCTCATCGCTATAAACTCAACTCCACGCAGCGACCATTTGGTTAGGCAAGTTTCGCTAAAGTGCTCCACACTTCTACGGAACGCCCAGGAAAAGTATGGATATCTATTGCGCGATTCTGGCTACGTAAGTGAACTGGAATTTTTCACTGCGAGAAAGGCAATGAAGAAATGACTTACGACAAGGAATTAACTCCTAGTAATTCCGCTACTTTATAATGGCACACGACTAAAACCACTCTTGTAGGTCATGGAAAGGGGCCGACTTAACCTCAAGGGATACTCGTGGACAATCGGATCAGAATCTGGGGCGCATCGATGATTAAGATGTCTACTCTTTCGACGATGCTACGTAGGTCGCCACACGAGCGTTGCATCAGGAATCTGCGCACTCTGCACAACGGCGCGCATCAAGCGTACGTACACAATCACAATCTGGTCCACCGGATTGGCCGCGATAACCTTGATCAGCGAGGAACGCGCGCCGTTCGATAAGCCAACGATTATCCGACCTCCAGAATATAAAGCCAGCGCGCGGAGGAATCCAACTGCGAAGCTTCTAGCGAGCGAAGATGACGCACAAAGTGATGCTCTCCCGTATACATTCCAGCTAGCGGGAAACTCGCCTTCGGCGAGTCGCTGGTGTGTCAACAAGAGCCTGCGTCTCGAAACAACAGCTGAGTGCAAGGTCGTGCGGAGAATCGCTCGAATGATCTTCCAGGAATGCCAGGAATTTAGTGCTGGCTATACCCTATCTCCTTGAAATCAAACTTCTTTCACTCTACGTGTCCTTGGCTCGCTAGCACCCGAATAGCGGCGGCAAGCACACCTCCCCTTTTAATTTGTTCTACGGCGATTTTAGTGACAGATCGTACTTGACAGCTCACGAAGTATCGGCAAGAAAAACTTGGCACGGTGTTCACGACATGTAAGACAGCAGAGCGTATGGCTACAGAAACGTAGAGTCACTTTATTTCTCGCAAAACCTTAAACCATGTTTGTTTTTGTTCTGGTTGCTCTTGGTAGAGCGTCCTCGGTACCCGCGTCACGTTCGTGCGGAATTCCCAGAAGAGGCCGCGAACTATACGGCACAGATGCAATCAAGTAATGCCAGCGCACACGGGTAATCGGGAAGAAGAGAGATGCACGCGCATCTCAAGGCTTCAGAGTCTCCCACTGCGTGGGAAACAATGGGAGACACATGAGTCACGATCGCCGCCTCCCATGCATGGAGCGGCAGCAACAACGGGAGCATGGCACCCGTATTCCGGGACGACGCCGGTGCACGTCAACGTGACCGATTCGGCCCTGGGCTAAGGAAACCCGGCGGTTCCCTGGCTTCGATTCACACGAGAGAAAAAAAAAAGGAGTCCGACTATTCGAGTTTCACGTACAGGGTCGCCCGCAATAACGACTGTCGATACGCGCAGACAGAATACGCAAGGTGGGTGCATCTTCTCCGCGGACATCGTAGTTAGTGTGTGTCGGTTACATGCATGTGCGAGGGTTTACATATTCGTGTGCGTTCAGAATGAATTGTCACGGATGAGTCGCAACTAGATAAGCGATGCAAATACATTCGCATTCCATCGTGTCTTTCGGAAGCAGCAGCATTGTTGTCCTGTTAGCCAGACCGTCTGGATTGAGCCAACTATGGACGACCCGGCTGGCCTGCTTCCCGGGAAGATGAAATAGCTCCCTGCGCAACATTTCCTCCGCTCCGGCTTCCGGCGCGCTGAGTCACTTTTCTTTCCTTCTTTTTTATTTGCGTAACCGCCTCTAGTATCGCTTGACTCGTTCTCAAAACCCTCGCGAGGTGTAGTTACCAACCAAGCCGTGGGAACCGTTTTCGCGACGCAAGCAGCACTGCGGTTGTCCGGTTGAGCAAGGACACTCAAAGCTGGCGATTACGTGCAGCGGCCGCGGGACTTCCTTCCGTGTCATCAGAATCACCGTACTGCTAATGAGCGATGCTGGATCGAGTAGGCCCGATCCTCGCGGGAAGAGGCGCCCGGAACGCGCACGCATGCCCAATCAGAATCGCAGTCACGATTTCGCCAAAGCTGGCGAGAGGACGGACCACCGGGCACGACACCTGGCGTAACTGGGGCGCAGCCCGCGTGCGTAAGCCGTTTCGGGTGGGATCGTCAGTGCTGCCACATCAATGAATGTGAAGACGGAGCTGTTTGGAATCGGGACGTCCGCCAGGGATTCCCAACTACCGTTCAACACCCATCGGGCGCCCCAGAGCAAAGGAAGAAATCAGCGGAGTGAAGCCCGGAAAAACGAACCGTGTTAGAGGTATCTAGATAAAAACCACTGAATTGGATGTTAATGTTTCTGAGGATGCCCTACAACTTTGTCGTTGGAACTTTTGCTCTAAATTAAATATTTAAAAATTAATTAATCCTAATTAATTAATTGGACAAAGTACAAAAAAAAAGCCCGACTTGCTCCAAACAATTAACAAACTTTTTCGTTTGGTTTCGTCTTCCTAAAATGCCCCAAAATATTTTTTAAACCTTGGCTCAACTTACGAGGAATAAATACCCTGTATATATCTTCGTAAAACAATCACGAGTCGCGGTTGTCCCGATCGTTGCTGTCGTTTTGGTTGCGGTTGATTCAACCGACGCAAATGTGTCAGGAAGGCTTCAACTGTCTCTCGTTTTCCTTTTTCCTTTTTCATATGTTTTTAACTTGTTACAAATGTTATAATTACTGTGTGTGGGTGTGTGTTTGTGTTTGTAGAACCGAACAAGGGGGGGGGGACAAAGCATGCGATAGGCCCTTCAAACCGCGCACAGCTTCCACTGCGCTGTACGGAACTTCTGAGAAGAAGCATAGAATACTCCAAAGGGAAATCTCTGCTAGGCGTTTTCTCGTGAGACCAAGCACGTACAACTGCATAAGCCTACCGAGTTACCTTCAGGCGCACGCTGCACGTGCTAGCACGCATGGGGAAATGGACAGATATCTGACCTAGACCATAGTTAAAATTCTGTTTTCGGAGTTTCTCTTTCATTAAATTCGGAGCATGTTTTTCGGAGTTTATTTTTCACTGAAAATTCAGGGTTTATCGGAGTTTATTTTTGTAATTTCCAATTCACCGAAATTCGGACCATAATGTTACTGTTTTCACATGTTCAGAATTAAAAATAAAAATATATATTATCCGGACACAAACATACATTACATTCATATAGAACTCAGCTGTGTCAAATGTTATGTCTGCAGCCGCATTTGGCATTGGTGCCCTCGCCATTGTCAATACTACCTGTCCCACGACAAATCTTGCAAAGAAGAGTTGCTTCAATTACCATCAATCCTTTGAAATAATTACTGAACACTTGGACGTAGCAGCTGGGAAGCTCCAGCTGCCCTGCCCCTTGCTATGAAATCTGCAGGTACATGGCTTTCAAAAACGCAAGCCCTCCTCCCTGTGGGAAGCACAAATAGTATGCTCCAAACTGGACACCGGAACAAAGGCTTTTGTCGTGGCCCAGTAACACAATGACCCGCTGTTCCCAACGAATTAAGACGGGACAAACACTAAACTGGAACTGAAGTGGTCTCTCCTCAGGAGCACCGATCCTGTACTTTCACGTAACTTATTCGTAAAACAGCGTTTTTTCTTTGCCTTTTTATTGTTTTCTTTCTTTTTTTTTCTGTTATCCTGACCACGAGATTTGGAGTTTTTCGGATATATCCGAAATGACGAAAGTCTTATCGGCGAATGTTCTTCGAAGTATATCGAATTTATCCCAAAACACGGAACCTTAACCATAGCCTAGACATTCGTTCAGACACGTTCTGTGGCAATAAAATTAAAAGCTAGTGACGCTCGCACCTGCATTTTGACCGGCGATCAAAGCTGTGCACGCGCACTCTTCACATCTTTGAAATGCCACGTCTCCCTGCACACGAGCTAACCCACCTTGCCGAAAGAAAGTATAATAAGAAAAATAAAAAGAAGCGCATGGTGTGTTGCACCCGCGTGTGCTACATGAACTACTAAGCGACCTTGCGCACGTGCGACGCTAAGTGATTCTGTCATTCCTCATGCAGAGATAGAAGAGGGTTTGGAGATGGGGGAGAGGGACGAGAGGTGGGAGCGCGACAGAGCAGAGAGGGCAGTTTCCGTACATGATGTATACTGAATGATAAGGACGACAGAGCAAGCATGTGACACCGCGATTTCCGACCTACCGCAGTGCCGCGCGGATGTTACGAAACGGCGACACGGCTATAGGTACGCAACGAAAGGAACACTCTGCATTCGGAGCAACGCCTCTCGAGTCCCACTTCCGCTCTCGCCACGCTCCTGGATTCCCGCCTCCATTGATCCTATTCTTTCGCGCATGCATGCTACCGCTGGCATGCGGACGGGCCTTGTTCCAAAAAAAAAAAAATTACATTGCGACAGAATGATCGCGCAAGCCGAGAAAGGAAAGCACGACTCAAAAAAGAAGAAAAAAAAGTAACGTTAAAGAAGCTGTAGAGGTGGTCGCATTTTAGCGCGCCGCCGAGACGGCGTTTTGTTTGAGAGAATTTGCTTATCCGTCGCGGTACGTGCCGAACCTTGCTTTTCCACCACCCCGAGCGGATATACATCTTTCCCAGGGAAGGTCGTGGCCACAGATCTTCCGACAAGCGCGAGAGCAGGAGTTTTCGGACACGTGAATCCAATCCACGCAGCCAGCAGAGCCCCGAAGTGCTCCTGCAGCAGTCAACGGCGGCGGGCCGTTTCGAGGTACCGTGGCCGCGTCTCGAGCTCTAACGGCGTCGTCCGAAACTTCGGGTCATGTCCCAGTGGCTTGATACGCTAGCTGGAGGTGCTCTGAGCATGTCCAATGTCTATGTGCGAGCGTATCACCGCGAGGTGGCTTTCCGATTCCCGGAATTCCGCGATGCTTGCGTTCGCGAGATGCCTACGGGTGTCTTGTGTCTGGCGTGCCCCCGTTTACGGTTCCGTCTATAGTACTCTCTGGCGCGAGAAAACTCCCGTCGAAGCACGTTTTGGTGAATCTCGGTGGGATCGTCGGAGTCCGTTTATTTTCTTCGACCATAAACACACCATGATTCGGGCCTCCCAGTGAGGGTGATGCCTATCCGTCCGAGGGATCGGGAGTGCGTCGAGGCCTGCACCCAGTCGGATTCGAACTAGACGCCGATTGGATGGGACAGGGTTTCGGCGCACTGTCTTAACCCCCGACTGGATGAAAGTGAGGCCACCAAGACAGGCATATAAATCAATATTAAAATACGCAAAAAAAAAAAAAACTTGCAAATGTTTTTTTTGTTTTTTTTGCGTTGCGCCGCGTAATTTTTGTCGTGCGCGACAGCCCCTGCTCTCCAACTACAAGTTAGCCGTCGTCCTCACCACGCAGGAAGACACTTGACGCCTAGGCGTCCGTCTTGTAACTGTTAAACTGCATAAGCCGTGCGCGGCTGGTTAGTTGTTTTACATTCTTACTCTGCTATGTAATTGTGTTACGTATCAGAAAACTTTGTATTAGTTGTATCAATTAAGCCTCCTAGTCGATTACCTCTCCGTCGTCGGCCACAACAGGAAGAAGCAAGAAGACTCAACAAGTAAAACCACCAGCAACCGGCATCCTCATCGCACGATCCCCCTGGTCCCCACACCTCCAAGGTGCCCACTGAGATCCGGGACAAAACAACAAAACATCCACTGAAGCGGTGGCAACAGAACTCTGAAGCGATTGTTAGCAATTGGCTTTCGCGATTGCGGTTGATAACCACCTCCAGTAAAATGTGCACGAATTTTCACTTCACTTTCCACTTTCATCGAATTATCGGAATCTTTTTATCCGTGGTCGAAGTGTTTGAAGATGTGTTTTGAAGATTGCCAGGGCCCAGGAGACTCGGGATGCGCCTTCCTTGTCCCAACACAAGATATCTATTCGGCGTACTGTCACGTTTCTGAGCAGACAACCATCCGACAACTGCACCCATACGTATACATGCATGTTCTTCTCCTTTCGAACACGAACTTACTAATTTAGTTGATTTTAAAGCTCCTCCTTTTTCTTTACATCTCCACAGTATCTTTTCAGCACTTCCCTGAGTTGGGGATACCACGGGGCGCAACAGACAAGCCACTTGTGGCGCTGGTAGAGCGCTTCCCAAAGAGGGAGATCAGCAGAAGTCGGTGCTCCAACAAGCAGCATTCTTTTCCCCCATTTTTAATAACATTTATCTTTAAAAAAAGGTCTTGCATCATAGCTATTTGAAAAACCTACTATCATCTTATTGATAAAAATATATATATATATATATATATATGTATCGACATTCCCATGAGGACGATTTTCTGGGGCCGAAGCGATTAAAGAGTAGCACGCGTGGGAGTCAATTTCTCGAAGCAACCCAGCGTAACAGACAACTGGGCGGCCCTGTGCCCAGAAGCTTCTTCGGCTTGTTATCGTGTAGAACGCAGACCAATCGTTGACGCCAGGTTGAAAACAACCAGCCACAGTGCATTGCACGGACGACACCGTCGTACGCAATGACCCCCAACGGCAACAAAGCAGACATTTTGAATTGCGGCTGGAACGACGAACGCACGGATAGTAATGACAGCCGTTTTCGAGGACCAAGCTATTTCAAGCTCGCTAAAGCAAAGCGACGAGACTATGGCAAGAGAAGACGCGAGCCACAAGGAACCATTTAGGCGAGCAATGAGAGTCCTCCCCACGCCTAAAAAATGATGCTTGGATGATGAAAGACGTGGTCCACAATGGTAAACTATAACTGGTGGTTGTCATTTACAAACCGAACACGACGCAGCCTGTTCGGCTGGGGCCGTGAACATCCAAGGGGTCAGTTTTCATCGAAGAGATCTTGCTGCGAGCACAGGCGACACTCGAACTCATTCATAAAGATTAAAAACGCTCGCAGATTTTTTTTTTATTGCTTTAAAGAGGTACTTTAGTAAATGGTTATTTCAGAAAACGATGTCTTTACAGTTCATTCACCAGCTCGCCTGCCTTTTTTTTTTTTTTTTTTTTTAGAGATGGCTATCGCCCGCCCTGCGCATCAAGGGCCTCGACAGGCTAAACAACCTCCCAGGCATTATGAGGCCGGAGGTCGTTTGGCTCACTACCTTGGAGTGAATTGCGTATCATAAGGTCCCAACTTCAAATGCGCCCTAGTTCACGATAAACAAGACAGATACCAGATCGCCTCGCAGATTACATACCTTCATCAGGCATGGGTGTCTTCCATCCCCTTTTCAACTTGTTAACGCGGAAGAATACCGCTTTCACAAATGGACGTAATCATTCGCAGTTCACTTCTGTACCGCCGCGGGGTCATGACGAGAATGCGGTTTGAGCAGGCAAATGCAAAATATTATTTCGTGTTTGAGTTGTGCTCTTGTGAACGGAAGCATGCATGCGTCACTCAAACAGAAACATGTTAATCTTCACTCGTTTAAAATTAACAAGTTACTTTTCTATTTTTTTTTCATAATCACAGCAGACAATAAACTGAACTTAAAACCTTAAAACGGAGCATGGTCCCGGACAGCCCAAGAACAGTTTGGTGTGGCTAACTATGACGGTTGCGAGCTTCAGTGTTGGTTCAAGGTTGTTAGATAACTCCATAAAAAAAGTAAAAAAAAAAAGAATTTGGAATAAGTTTTTTCTTCTTTTTTTTGTGTCAGGATATTAATTTTCCTTTCGATTAAGTTACGATTGCAAACTCCTTCAATTGAGTTTGCGCGCCTATCCAGTGGCTTCCACATCCGGTGCTTCCTCTTCCACTCCCCCCCACTCCCCTCCTCCTCCTATGTTCGGCACCGCCAAGACGTCCATTTGTCCGTCCGCATCACGTGACATTTGTTTACGTGCAGCCAGCGGCTCGTGGGCGCCACCATATTGGTGCTTAAGAGTCACACGGGCGCCGTTTGCGACAGTTATCGTTCTGAAATGCGACTTTTTGTGCATTAAAAACGGGAGACCCTCGAGGTTTGCTCTTTTGTGCACTGTTTTAACAAGCAGGACGACGTAAAGCACCTCTTGCGTCTTCCACCAGCCAGGTCGGTAAAAGCTAGTGACAAAGGGAAATTCATTCGAAACACCAATGTTGTTTATTTTCGTTAATTGTTTGTGTGCGTGTGGAAAAAAAAAGGGGGAAGGGGCGAGCGAGATCGAGATTTTTACACTGTGATCGCCCGATAGCAGGCCTTAAGTCGCCACAATCCAATCCGATGGCTGAAATGCCGGGAGTCTACAGCATAGCCTATCTATTGACTGTAGAGTCCGCCCGAGTCCCTGCAACCTTCAGCCGGCTCCGTCGGTCGCTACCTGGGCGGTTGCCGGCTCGTTCCGTCCTGCCAAGTGAGTGTGTCGCCGTGTTGCTTTCACCGTCCCGCTCAGCGTCCCGTGCACAGACGGCGACCAAGGAGGTACAGGCGCGGCCTCGGACCAAGCGGCCGATTGTGTGCAAGACAAAACGGGTCGGGCGATTAGCTGAGGTTGTAGCGGATGGACGGCGCCAGGCCGGCCACTTGGAAAGTCCTTCGAGTGTTCACGAAACCGGAACGAAAGGCAGAGATGAGCACACTAGTGTAGTATCCTCCTTAACTAAATAATAAAAAAAGCATTCCGCGTTCCTCGCCGTGTCCTACGAATGAACTAGCGGCGACAGTCGAGACGCTGCACGCCGCTGCACTGCCATGTTTACATTTAACGGACTTACTTCCCGCTAAATTTAGCGGGCGGTGTTCATAGCGACACTGATGTCACGTGACGCCATGACATCACGTGACATTGTAACCTCCCGTGGCACAACGACGTCACTTAACACTAAACTCTCGCTAAGCAAACCGGACAATTTTCTGCGCTAAATTTAGCGGGAACTTTGTACGTCACGTGACACTGTGGCGCCACAATGTCACGACACTGACTTTATGCTAAATGTAGCGGAGAAAGTTTCCCGCTAAAATTAGCGGGCCACGACGTACGTACACGGAATCCACTGCGACACCTCGCCAATAACGGATATCGCCGTAAAAAGTGAGTCGCTTTTCCGAAGGAATCTCAATTATATATTTAAGCAGTTAAGCGTAATACTTCACGTCGCTGTCTTCGAAAGCACCACAGCTGAGCACGCGATGACGGTGAGCTTTTAACAGTTTCTACCATGAAAGCTGCCGTTCGTGTGATGAGGCGGTTAGTTACCTTATCCG
>JAZHYW010023782.1:0-19117 GCA_037355805.1 Ixodes ricinus
GCGACGTTTTCGTATGAATCCCCTCGAACGTGGGAATCGCGTGCCAGCGTCGCTCGTAGAGTGGACGTGGAGGGGCCTCGTGGACTGTCGTAGGGTCTCGTCCAGTTGTTGTTGCGTTCGGACGATGACCGACAGCAACCAACCGTTGTTGCGTTGCCGCCTCACCTGCGTTGTCGTGCCCAGCGCAGAAACATCCGTCGTGGTTACTTCTCGTCCTGGTCCGTTTCCGTCCGTCACGTTGACGCCATTTTCTGGCTGCCGTGTTGAAAGTGCGTTGTTGAAGGCCAGGATTAGTTGCTGGAGTTGAATTCTGATATATTGTACCTCTTGACGCATGGTGTCCTGATTGGCGACTTCCGTTCCCTTGTTGGAGTCCGTGGATCAGGCGTGGTCACACAGTTTCGTTGGATTCTGCGATCCTGCTGACTGCGCCCTGTCAGCGGTGGCCTCGTACTGACGTTCCTGTTACTTATTAATGCGATGCTGATTTGAGGAAGCAAATGAAATAGCGTTTATTATACTGGATTAACTTCTGATTACATGGAGATGTCTCTTTGCGTGCGTTTCGTGGCGTGCTCTCTGGTCGTTCTGTCTCGGAGCGGTTTTTCCTACGTAGGCACAAGTGGCGTTCCTCTTCCCAGGCAGGCGCTATGGGCAAAGTTCAGTTCTTGCTCCCGTGAAGCGTAACAAGCTTGAGCCCGCAACGCCGTGCGCTCGCACCGCGCGCTCGCGAATAGTCGCGTACTGAGGATCCATTAAGGCACGGCCACATTGGCGTCGCGGAGGCCTGCGGCGTGACGGTCGGCGCTGCCGTTTGCCGACCGAAACCAGTTTTCGGCTTCAGCGGCACGACGGACGGCGCCGCTAAGCCAACCGCTCCTTGCACGGTTCAGAGCGCGGCGCCGCTCGCCGCAGAAGAGAGGAGCCAATGGGAGGTGGCGTAGATAGTGACGTCGCGATGCCATGGCAACGCTCAAACCGGTCCGCCGCCGCGCGTCTTCCACGTTCCGAAGGACGTGTTTCGTGTCGTCTGCTATCCCTATTTCCCCCGACGCCTTCCGCAACGGAGCGGTTCCTTGAAACTGTGCGACTGTTTCCTTTTTATATGACAAGACGCAGCCAGACTACCTAGATAATGACGCTAAAACAACCGCTGGGAAATTATAGGAGAGGAATTCGGAATTACAAGTGAGTTTCTCCATGGCACTTGTTGCATGTCGTCTGTGTTGTGACGGATGTCGTGTTGATTTGGTGACACTTTCGAAAGTAGCTTTCATCTCTGGCGCGCCGCCGGGGCAGCAAAGCACTGACCTGTCCTTCGGTGTTTCGGTAGAACCAACTCGGCCGGACCCAAAACCTGCGCCTCCTTCCCTTCAGAGCGCGGCGACGTCGCAAGATCAACGAGCAGGCTAGGATTATCACATTCACGCTGATCACCAGGTCATCATGGACACGTACCATGTAGGCAGCGAGTGCGGTTTCGATGCTGATATATGCGAAAGATGAGAGCCAAAACGGAAATATCTAACGAGAAGAGCAGACGACGAAAGAGCGGGAAATCCGAGGGGAGGTGCGCGCGCGATCGCGAGAACCAGTGCTGTCACGTGACGCCCGCAAAACGGAGGCCAATGTGGACTCCTCGCGTTGGGACGCCGGACGGCGGTGCCGCCCGGTGGCGCCGACCGGCGGCGCCGTTTACGCTAGTGTGGTCAGGCCTTACACTATCCCGCCGAGGCAAGACTGACAAGCAGACAAACGAGCTGGGCCAAGCTAACAGTGTCATTCGATGAAACGTGTGTGAGCGTGGGGGGGGGGGGGGGCGGGCGTGCATCATTCGCTACGTCGTGCGATCAAGCTGAGTGCCTCCCGTAAAAACATCAGCTTGAATACTTGCAAGAGTCGGAACTCCTTCCACGCCCAGCTGACACGGCGCATTGAATCCGGTACGTGTTCCCCATTGCATAGCTCCCCTCCCGTTTACGTTTCGACGAGCTACGTGCAAAAAACGAAGAGGTAAAGCGAACCGCGGCGAACCGGATGTGGAGACAACCTTGGAGTTGACGAGCCGCTGGCGGCCCCTGCCGACGCCTAGGAGGCATTGTAACTTCGGGATTGCCGCAGCACATCGCAAGCGCAGCTGCGCGCGGCTTGAGACGCAACACGAGACTTCTGGAATCAACTGTACGTAGATGTGTACGTGCTCGTACACGGAAAGAAGCCACTTACAGCCGTGCTCGCAACGAGACCCCGTGGACTACATCAAAGAGTCTGTAAGTCCTGCTGCCCTCCTGGTCTTTCGAAAAACGCGAAAACATAGCTTGTACACCTGCAGGTAATCAAGAGGCGCGTCATTCACAAAGAAAAGAACGCGCGCCAATTTATTTAAGGTACACGCTAAGCATCGTAACACCCATAATCGTGTAAAAAGGGAGTAACAAGAGTGTTAGTGAAGGAGCACACCCTTCTTACACCCTTTTACACGATTTCTGAACATCGGTGGGCGTAAGAAGGGTGTGCTGATGATTTGCACCCATTATACGTCCGTCTTATTTATGCCTTACTTTCAACGATGGTGTCCGAAATTGTGTAGAAAGGGTGTATGGGTGAATTTTACGCCCTTCATTCACACAGTGTGAAAGGGGCGTAATGGTGATGTAGTCGAATACATCCATGATTTCATAGCTGTCCATATTTGTTACTTTGATGAAACTTTTGCTGATGTGCGAAGGTACAAACATCGAGGTGTGATTAATCGAAGTCGCCTGTAATTAAAGAGTGTAAGAGAATGAATTTCGATACTCCGATGCAATTCGCCGTCCGACACGAGCCGAAAATACGTGTCGCGCGTGCATCAAATTTATCAGTTCAACAGTAGCTTGTTTTTCGTTTGTTCTTTTCGTCTAAAAATAGTGATTATTTTTTTAGAATTGGAAACGCTACTCTGACTAAACTCAGAATATGGGCAAGAGACAATTGCTTAAAAATTGATGCTGCTCAAACTAAAGCTCTACGGAGCGCAAGTTCGTCTGGTTCTTGCACAGGGGAATTGCGATGATGTCAGAGCGCCGAGCTCTGATTGGCGGATCGAAAAAAATAGAGGGTATATCTCAAGGCATCTACATCGAGGCATCCTTTCAATCGGAGCCAATCAGAGCTCGGCGTCGCTTTGACGTCACCACAACTCCCGCACAACAAGCAGACGACTTGCGCTCCGCATTATTTTTCGGTTAAAAACAAGTGTGTTACTTTAAACAAAAGTATCGTGCTCGACTCTACCCCAACGGAAATCGTTATTAATTTTAAATGTTTTGGAGCAATATTTCCACAAAAACTTTTATGGGAATAATCACTTACTTTCAAAATTGCCAGGCGTTATAGGACTCACATTCCGTAGCCGTAAAACACTCCCAGTGAACGTGAGGCTATTAATTTACAATTCTTCATATTTTTCTCACCTCAGCAACTCGCAACCTCGCCTGTCGTAAAAAAACGTTTACGAACTTGCAAACATTATTTTTGTTGAAGAAAAACAATCGTAAGAATAATACCTAATATGCCTTATGATCTTCATTCGGATAGCCTGTTTTAGAAATGTAAATTGCTAAATATACACAACCTCTACCAATACAGATTATGCCTGAGTTTAAAACTGGAAGTAAAGAAAAACACCATAAATCATTCTCCAACCCTGCGGGATTGACACCAAACCAACACGTCTACATTACGAGACAGATGGAATATTGGAGGGTCGTACCTTGTCGTACTGAACGTGGTTTAGAAGTTTTATTACTGAATATGGTACTCAAATCCTGCACTATACTATATCTAAACTTGAAACTTCCCTATAAAAAAATAACTTCGCTTAGACTCTATCTCCTACAATGCCTGCATTCCATTTTTCTGTACTAGCGACTCCGGCTACTCATTTCAACTTTTTAATGAATGATTTGTGTATGCTAGTGTTGTCTGTTAGCTAAGGATTATTCTTCCGCTGTTTTTCTGATTCCTTTTTTGAAATAACAGTGCACGTAATCAATATTGTTACCTTTAACGGCCGCTCGATCCCCCCCCCCCCCGCCGTTGGTGCGGCCTGCCGAATTTTTTTTTCAAAACAATAGAGCGCGCGGGAGAGGAGAACTTCTCCCATCTGCCCTGGGGGCGCTGCACATCGGTGAGTGGTCTTGTCATAGAGAAATATAGTACTACGTAAAGAGTGGCCACTCAAGCCGTTTCGCGGCCCAGGAGTTAGGGACTCTACTGGCCGTTAGTAGGCGCAACAGTGCCACTTATTTTGAACTTTTGTCAGATATATAATATTAATAAATAACTCCATTGTATAGAGTAAATTTTTAAAATTATTACGAACTTTGAAAACTTTCAAAAACGACTTCAACGGCTGTGGCTATGGCTGCGGCACGACGGTTGGCTTCGGAGTCGTGGACTCGACGGAGGGCAAACGGAGGGCGGATACTTCGGCTGCTTGGTCTGTGTCTCTTGCCTCGTTGTGTGGGTTGAGTTGGTTCTGCGGCTTGTTGTCTCGTGCGGGTTTCAAGTCATTCTTCCGTTGCGGTGTTTCTTTGTTAACGGACATTTGCATTCGGTCACTGAATTTAGAAGCCACTGGGCCAGTCATATGTGCAAGCGCCTTTCAGCACATGGTCATATGTGCAAGCGCCTTTCATGGAACTTGGACGGTAATTTTTTTAAATGCCCTCCATCATATTGCATTTGTCGCTGTAAGTCTCGCTGTAATACAGTACTTTTTTCCAGTGTACCACTGTTGACGCGTTATTCATACATTTTGCATGTGTATTGTTATTTTTGTAATGTATGAATAACATACATCACTCCTTGCCTTCATAGTTGATGTTTGTTTTGCTTGTCATAGTTACAAAAATAAATACTTTTGTGTGTCAATCCCTGGTGTCGTCCCATGTCGTCCCTTCAAGAGAGTTAGCACAAATATGAAAATATCCTTTTCGGTGTGCGGTCAGTTTGAATTATATGTAGCGCTGGATGACTTTTCTTCTGCAGTACAATTAAGGTATGCTTATAAAACAATTATATTTTAAACAAAAACCATGCTAGTTACAATAATACTGACTCGTTAAACTAGAGGGCGCATGCTACTGCCCGATACAAAAATATGCCAGAATTCGCCTTGAATCCATTCATTCATCTGGCCAGCGGTTACTGCGTGTATCCATCCATTCAACACTCAACTAGGGACTATACTGGCCGCTGGGTGCGCTCGCTGACGCTGAATTGGGCCGCTGGGGCCTATGGAAGTGTCCGCTCTTTACGTAGTACTATATTTCTCTATGGTCTTGTGAGCTGAAAGCTAGAGAAGACGCCCAACGCTCTCTTGCTCCGCGACCCAGAGAAAGGAGCGACCTAAAGAAAATATCTGCACCGTCATTGGCTTCGCCGATCCCGAGGCGCTGCCGCGGTTGCAGAAGGCAGCAAAACTCCCCCCCACCTTTGCACAGCTTTGTGCTGAGAAAATATCGTAGTGTCACCCTGTGCTCGCGTGTGTGGTTTGTTTGTTTTTTCGCGCGTTTTTATAATTTTGTGGCGATAGCCGCTGATGGATGAGAAAGAAAAGAGGCGTAGGCAGCCGTTTTTTGTCTGTCTCTCCACAGTTTGAAAGTGTGCACATGGGTTACGGAGCACGTGATGCCTATAGGCATCCTGCGTTGCCCAGGAGGCGTGGCGAAAAATGACTTGTTAGGACTTGTTTTGGGTAGTACAAACTTGAGCGACTCAAACTGCCACATATATAGAAGCGTGCCTGTTCTGGCGCGGAACACGATAATGAGGAAAATAGAAAAAAGCACAGGACAAAGCGATAAGAGCGTGAACCAAGAAACGCCGTATCACGCGTCCCAAAGAAACATAAAGGGGAAGAAAAAACAAAAACGTCGGGACGCCAGATGTTCTAACGTCACCACTTAGAGATACGAGACGCGTACCCTAGCGGTGGTGGCATGAATCCGGAACTTTGGATTGTCTTGCGGCGTTGAATGTAGCCGATTTCGGACGTCCAAAGGTGTTCTTCCGTTCTTCTTCACTACACAGAAGGAAAAAAATCACGGCGAAGGCGCCACAATAGTGGGAGTCCCAACCAGGTGAGCTTGTACTACCCAAAACGAGGGCGCCACAGTTTGTTCAAAGCTTCAGCGCAGGAGGCCCATAAACTGTTGCGTGCCGCGTTGTAAGTCAAATGCTGAGAAAATCCGGAACTTTGCTATCACGAGCTGCCGTCTGGAGAGAACTTCCGGGATGCCTGATTGAAGAACATTTCGCGACAAAGACGGGCAGCCAGTTTTAACCAAGCTCCAGGGGCGTCGTGTGCTCCTTCATTTGAAGGACTAGAAGGTAGGGATGAAGCTGAAGTTGCTGCGACCGACAGCGGTGCCGACTCAATTTCCATTGTCTCCATTGTACATTCAACCAGAAGGATCAAAGAAGCGCAGAAGCGCAAATGAGTCAGTCTAGCCCCAGCGCTCGATCCTGCTGTTCCGCCGACATCGAAGCCTGCGACGCTAACCATTTTTTTGTTTTGCTTTGTTTTAAACAAAAGTTTGCCCCTAATAAACTTTTTTTTTGTTCGTCGCCTCATTATTTGTTTTTTGTGACAATATTGTTAGCATTAGCAAAACCGCTCCTTCATAACTTATGCCGACGATACCGGTTTATTTTTATTTAGATACCGAAATAGAAGATCTTGTTAATAAAATTAATTTTTCACTAAAGAAGCAGAACGACTGGAGCGAAGCTAATTCGTTAGCAATAAACACAAGCAAGAGTAAAGTTGTCCCTTTTAATACTAAGAACAGGAATTTTTTGATTCCCGTCAAAAATTATCCAAGGCCCCTCAATTATAGAGGTTGTCCCAAACGTTCAAACATTTGGCGGATATTTTAATGAACGCATGTGCTGAGATTACCAAGTTAATATTGTTGTTAAAAAGTTATCAAGGGTGCTTGGGAAACTATGCCAATGCTTATATATAAGGCGCTTTTCCAACCACATCTGAATTGCCTTAACTCAGTGTGGGGTGCCACAACTATGTACATCTTCTTGAAAAAAAAAGCCGTTGCCACAATACTCAACGTTCCCTTTGATACACAAATTCCTTCTTTATTTTAAAATTTACCTCTAATACCTGTCTCCGACCTTTAAGAATATACTCCACTGACACGATATAATTTCAAACCTGATTTATAATTTCAGAATATGCGATGTTCGTGAAGGAAATCGATGGAAAGAACCATTAAATAGCCCAAATTACGGGCCACAAATGTTAAGGCATAATCTTCCACTTGTCCTAAGTAAACTTCAGAAGAATAATTTGACAACTATTGAAATACTTTATCTTGACACAAAAACTAAAGGGGCATATATTCTTGCATTGTCCCATATAATACACCCCAAAACTTCAGTTCGAAATACAGCGCACTGACGTTGAACCGACGGCGCCAACCTCACGAGCGGCTTGATAGACGAGCTGTACAACTTATTAAAATATGTTATGTGCGTGTCACTGACTGCAAAAAAAGAATGTAATCGTTTTTTTATTGCACAATCTCAGAGTGTGCGTTAGTTTTTTCTGTAGTCTTTGATAGGTACTTTAGCCTTTAGCTCTACGTCGAACTTACATTTTTGGGTGTATTATATGTGACAACGGGTACAATGGCTACACCTTTCTTTTATAGATAGTTGGTACAATTAGGCATCTATTTCTACCAGTGTTCAGAATGGGCACCTCCACTCCGTTCTATTTCCAATCCGGGAACTCCTCGGAATGAAGACACCGAGCCCATTCGCACTCCTGGAATGGCTGAACTCCACAATTCCATTCCTCTACTTTCTAAACGTGAAAAAAGGCCCATTGACAGCCACACTGTGTTACTAGAAAAAATAAGCAGCACAAAGCTGCTGACATAAAACGCCGAGACGACTGAAAAGTATCCAAAAGCTACCTGAAATCATTCACTTTACTAAACCGAAGGGTGGTTGCACAAAGCGCCTAGTGGCACTTAGTGGCACTGCAGAAATCGATTGCGGCAATAACAGAGAACCGCTGACAGTGGAATCTGTACACGGCGCCAGCACAAGCGACTGTAGCACCATATGATGGAACCGGCCTTGGTGCGTAAAATTTACGTTCGCTGTACGATTCGTACGATTTCTTAACATATTCATTCCAATTTTTTATTTATGTTCCACTCAAACACTAGAACATCGGCTGGGTTATAACTTAAAGCAGGGAGTCGAACCGGTCAATGTTCTGGTTCGGTTCGGGTTCTGGTTCAGTAACTTTGCATTTTCTTCCGGCTCGGTTCTGCAGGTGCAGTAATGGTTTTAAAACATCGGTTCGGTTACCTGTTCCGCCAATCGCGAACCAGTTCAAATCGATTCTTAAACAAACATTTACACCTCCAAGTTGTTGACAAGAAAGGTCGAGTTCAACACGGCGTCATCTGCATTAAAAGAAAACAAATGGGTCATCAGAAGCCGTGCTGCGGAAGCGGGGCAGCGACACAAACACATGCTCAATTTCGTATTCTGATCTTGACGTTTTAACGCAAACACCGTTTCATGAAAATGACGTGGTTATGCAGGTGCTTGGAAACTGCGAAAGTACGGTACTCACTTAGGCAGTCAATCAGCCAGCACGCACAGTGACAATTGTTACCCAGGGTAGATGAGAAATTTAGGAAACCAGGCTATTTTCTCATCCAAATGGCAGCTTATTATACTCATAGGCGTAAGAAAAAGTTAAAGATACTGTGAAATGTTTTGTTTCCTCTTATGCCAGAAATCAAACACCTTTGCAGAAGTCCATACTTAAAAACCAAAAGCACCCTCCAGTTTTTTTTTCTTTTTAATAACTTGTGTATACGTGGCATGGGGAAAGGAAAGAGTTTGGCTTGGCAATTAATAAAACAATATTCCGGGCAAAGACTAAACGCTTTATCTATTTCGATGCGATAAAGATAGGAGATGCGATTGTTGACGTTGAAGGCCTGATGATTTCAGCCTCCAGCAACTCTTGAAGTTTATGTTCCAACCACTACTTTTTATGTGACATGCCCTATGGTGTCTTCCAAACAGCTGTGATGTCATGGTTGTTTCAGGTTCCTCGAACCAATGTTAGAAATCGTGCAAGTACAGTTCAACTTCGCGGTACCCCATCGGGCTAGCTCTTCCGGTGACACTTCCGCCTTAGTGAAGCCAAATGTGCTGATCACTTGTCTGTTGGGCACGTCTCCGAGGTGGACTGGGTCTTCGTCCTCGAGCTGGTAAATTTTCATTGTCGGTTGATCCTGCCTATCCTCAGTAATAGTTAACTGCATCCACCTCAGTTATAGTTATCCTGTCTGCTGCGCCAAGCGTAAATATTTGTACTCTGAGCGATCTGAATTGTGTTAATTCTACGCCATCTTAAGTTTCGTGTGCCTCTTCTTATTTATCTTCCGCCATGTTCTCTTAAAACACAATAGCATGTATACTAACACATTAGACAAAAACCAGCTCATCCGGAAAGCACTGTGCACGGGGTCGCTTCTAGAAAGCGACCCTGTGGAGTACCGCCGCTTGCTGTGCGTTAACTCCAACCAGTTTGCTGACATTCTCTCGTCAATCGCCTCATGCATCCAAAAACTCGACACTGAAATGCTTCCAGCCATCCAAGCCAAAAACAAACTTCAACTGACGCTGCGGTTTCTTGCCTCAGTTGTGTATATATTCTTCTCACTCTTGTCCTTGTCTCAGCATATTTGATAACTACGCTCGACTTAGCCGTGTTTTTGTTTTCTTGCGAATTTTCAGAGGAAAGTCAACATTCCTTAAGAAGGCAGTTCCACATTAGCCACAGCGCCGTCAACGGGTTCCTCGTTGAAACTTGTGACGCCATTTACAAGATGCTACCAAAATATCTGGTGTCCCCGCGGACGAAAGAAGAGTGGCTGGCAGTAATGAAGAACTTTTACGAAAGATGGCAATTTCCGCAATGTATTCGAGCGCTGGATGGGAAACATGTCGCAATTGTCAAACCTCCAAACTCTGGATCTGTGTATTTTAATTACAAGAAGACCTTCAGTATCGTGCTTTTTGCTCTTGTAGACGCAGACAGCAGGTTTTTGTACATTGATCGCGGCGCACCCAGGTGTGATGGAGATGGAGGCATCTGGAGGACGACAGCACTGCGGGACGCCATTGAAAGTGGAAGAGCCGGACTGCCGATCTCAGGGCCTGGACCGGTCGGCGTCCCACCCGTCATCGTGGGAGACGACGCCTTCCCATTGTCTTTAAACTTAATGAAGCCGTACACTGGTACAAATTTAGATAAAGAAAATTTTATATTTAACTACGGGTGTTTTGACTACATCCTGTCATTTCTAAACATCGTTTTCCTTAAAGTTTTTTTTTTCCTTTTGTTTTTCAGCGCTGCGTCCGTGTCACTTCTTTGTCTGGTCCTCGTCTTTTCGCGCTGTTTTTACTTCCGAGGTATGCACCAACTCGCCCAAGCCTCAACTTTAGCATCGTTCATTTCTAGTACACTGGGCCCTTTTAACTGTTTCACTGTTCAGCCTTGTTTCATCGTCGCCATCTACGCCATCGCCTAGCGCTGCGTCCGTGTCACTTCTTTGTCTGGTCCTCGTCTTTTCGCGCTGTTTTTAATTCCGAAGTATGTACCAACTCGCCCAAGCCTCAACTTTCGCATCGTTCATTTCAGATTAAGCCGAGCCCGACGGGTAGCAGAAAATGCGCTTGGCAATCTGGCAAACCGTTTTAGGTATTTGCACACGACGATCGATGCCGAACCAGGAAGGGTCACCTTATTCGTCAAGGCAGCATGTGTGCTGCACAACTATTTGTGAGCTGCACCTGTGCTTTTTAAGGCGTCGAGGAGGACCACCTGTGAAAAAGGACAATCTACATCAGGCTGCGAAGTTCCAAGGGGCGCTCCGGGGCAAGAGCTCTAAATATACGTGAGCGTCTACGAAGATACTTTAATGACGAAGGCGACGTCGCGTGGCAGAGGAAACAGGCTGGCCTTAATCTGCGGATAAATAACAAAATTTAACCTTATCTGAATGTGCAGACAAGTGCAGAAGCAAAGAACGGGGAATGCATATTTAGATACCATTTCATGGTCTGTGTATTGCTCCTTCCTTTACTTAAAAATCGTTCATGCATGTACTGGCACTTTGACCACCAAAATTTTTTGTGTTATGCTCTAATTGTTCTACTTTATGTAAATATACTTCAAAGAATCTTCAATGTTTTCTTTTTTTTTATTTCGTCATGCTACATTATTGGTCACAATCTAATACACTGGCCTACTCCAACAAAAACAGCCATCAGTTCCCAATGTAATAAGTACGAACGGCAAAGAATACAAACACTTGTTTGTTCCCATGTATTCCTTTTACTTACGAGTGCGAAATACTAGTTTTGTAGTATTCTTACTTGTCGGTCTAGGTAATACTAGACTAGTTCCAATACCTCTATCTCACACCGAATAAAATTGGTTCCGTTCAGGTTTCTCATGTGGCCCGCCACTACTGTTTCGAAAATGTCAGCGTCGTCGCCACTTTTTTCCGTTGCGAAAACTTTCGGCAATTTTAGTGAAAGCAACCGTGCGCTCTTTCCACCCAGAGCTGGAGCAGTCATCTGCTTTCTTTTTTCCGTCATCGCACTTTGGGCGCTTCATAGGAGTGCCAGACGCTTCCACACTAGGACTCGTTGTTCTGCGCGGTGTGTGTGGGAAAGGCGTGCCGAGGACGGGTTCCCTCATCTCGGTCATAACAGACGCCAATTCTGTCTCACTGTCTATCTGGAAAGGTAAAAAAATACGAATGCGTTACAGTAGAGGAACTATATGTAATGCACCGATTGCACGGCAGAATATCGCAAGTGTCGGTCATTTACTGTTCAGAGTATTGAGGGAGAAATAAAGAGAGAGAGAGGAGAGTTTTAGCAGTGGAGGAAGAACGGCGAAGGGTTACCTGACCAAGAGTAGATGTCACCACCGTAGTATTGCGGGAGAAGCGAGAGTTGTTTTTTAAAGAGACGCGGCAGGTCGGACCCATCGAAGGCTCACCGGTGGTTGGCCGTTTAACTTGCAAAATTTAATGAAAGAAAGGTTTACTCAATGAAGGACCCTGTACACTGCATTTGAGGTCAAAACTGTTGCATTGCCCTGAAACGTGAATTAAATTGCATTGCAGCCAGGACCCGGCCCGTGGGCCGCTGGTTGTCAAACCCTGGGATAGTGTCTCGCAGCTTCATCCAGCGACTACCAGCACTACAAGAGACCTTGATTAACACGAGTGAACGACAGAAAATGCTGAAGCGTGTAGGGCAAAGCCAGAGCTCGAACGTCAGCCAAGCTAATGGGATTCAGTGACCTCCATCAACGAACGCTCGCCAACGTTTCATTCGATAGGCCTAAAGAATCAAGTTAAACGAATCGGTCAACCCGCCAAACGTTACTCACTCCATTGGGATCCTCATGTTGGTAAGATTCGTTGCACTCCCGGGAAAGGACAGGTTTGCTCCGATCCAAGAACAGGAGACTGCGGTAAAACCTCTATCTACCGTTGTACGCGTACTCCGCAGCTTGGCCGCTCCTCGTCTTCATGATCTTTTCCTTCTCCCGTCTGAAGATGCGTCGCTTATTTCGAAAAAATCTCATGAGTCACTCTGAAATATCAGACAATAAGTGGTCAAATTCAACACGGAATCGACACTAATTAGTCTGCCTTCAATGAACTTACCTTCCGAGTAAGGCCCATACTGGGAGTAGCGCCGTTCCTTTTCATCGGCAATTTGTTTCCAGAGCTCTCATTTTATGCCGTTGTTGCGGTACTGGTCGTTTTGAAGGCACCAAAGCTGGGAAACTCTTCTACGAGTGCAATTAAATACAGCGTCGCTTTATCACTGAGATCTTTCATTATTGTCGTCTTCAATGCCAGGTTCATCAGACGCTGGCGGGATTGGAATCGACCGTCAAGTGCGTTGCGTGGCCGTTCTATTGTAGCTTGGAACGCAGCGAAGCACGACCAAGGCCACCGTGACCAAGGCTCTCGGCGCGAGGTGAGAGCGTTGGGAAATACCAATCTTCGAACAGTATAGCTCGTGCAGCGAAGGCAGCGAGCAAGGTACGAGCTCGGACTCGCAGTTCTCGCCTTGGTTTACGGCAACCATGGAGTATTAATTCGCATGTCCTCGGACTTGCACAAGTCCGCGGACTTGTCCGTTGTGACGTCGAAGCCACGTGATACGCATATTTCACAGGTCCGCGGACATCGTTCCCGGAATTTGTCCGCCGTGTGAATACACCTTTACAGGAACCGACAACCACTAATGGCGAACACAAGACAGGTGTACCACGAGACCACGAGCGAGATCCGTAGCGCAGTTTTCTTTCTGGGCCGCTCCCTAGTCGCTCATTTCAGTAATGACCCGCCATTTGCTTCCAAGTGTCGCGCGAGGCACGGGCTCATGTATTGGCGTATTCGATGATTTGATGCCGCTTGCAAGATAAACAACATATGAAGGGGCTGTACTGAGGGTGTGAGTCTCTCCAGTGTGGCCTAGGGACTCGCTGGACGCGAGGTTACGTGGCAGTTACGTGGCACGTTCTGATAGCTAGATGGGCTACATAGATCGTGGCATCGGCCGCAATCACTCTAATATCATACATGCGTCACACCTCATTGGTCCCATTTTTGTTTCACTGGTGCAGCAGACAGAAATATCACACAGATCACTAAGTTCAATCCTCATCACTGCCCGTTTCAATCTGGATGAGCATCGTACCGGCGTGCGGTCGTGTACAGTAGTAGTAAAAGTGTACACGATCAACCTAATAACCACTCTATACTAAAACATGTGCTTCTGGCGAGAACACATGTTTCTGATATTGATATGTTTCTGATATGCGGGAATCTTGTTTCTGACGTCGATCCTTTCTATTCGAAAATCTAAGTGGCTCGCGCTGCTAGGTGTGATGTAGGAGCGCGCGGCCAGTTAGCCAATCCTATCCTAATATCTGAAAACATTTTTTTTTATTTTCGATACTCAATAATTTATTAATACATTTATCATCGACCGATCATCGGTCAATGGATAGATCCATTGCTAGTCGCCAGTGTTCTAAACGTCATGTCACGTGACATCTGCGAATTTTAATATTCCTCGGAAAAAACTTTTCGTTCTTGTCCCTCGGCTGGCGTCGAACCAGCGATACTTTGTTCAGTAGTCTGATGCGGTACCTCTCCGCTACGGATGTAAGGGTGTGTCGTGCTTAGACGTTGAATGCAATAGTGGGAAATGCGTGGTCTCATCGCTCTGTTACGCTATGTCAAGTTCAGATTATATTTGGTGATGCTTCTACAAGGTGGCACTTGAGATGTACTCGTGGGTAAGTGTTGGGACACGGCGCTGTATAGCGCGACGCGCAATTTGGGAAATTTGGTGATATTCCCAGTAGTTGTCGCTAGAGATGTACTCGTGAGAAAGTGTTGGAACACGCCGTTAGATGTCGCCATGTCCAGTTTGGAGCAGTTGGTGATATTCCCACAAGATGTCTAGAGTAGCGTGACTAATCGCGTCATTTGTGCGGCGCCGCTACACCAATCAGCCTAAATCGTTTGTATATATACATATATATATATATATATATATATTGTTACGAAGACGACGACGACGGACACTGTCGGGAAAGACGAAAAGGAGCCCGCGCAGTTGTGTTGCACGAGCTGGGGGATTTCTTCAGGCATATTTGTAGCAGCCATCGCTGTTGTTCTTCAACAGATCACCCTCAAATATATATATCATATTCACCCTCACAAGTGGTGGAGGTTAGGACCATCCCCATCCTCTCTTGCCCTGGAGCTCCGCAGCGGGCGATCAACGCAGACCACCATGCCCGACGAGACCGGGAACGCCACCCAACAACGCGCACCCGCCCCTCCAACCGTCAAAAACCGACAACGAGACCCGCCAGTTTTCAGCGGAGCACCAGAAGCTGACGTCAACGACTGGCTCAAAAGTTATGATCGGGCTAGTCAACATAACAGGTGGGACGACAGCTTCAAGCTAGCAAATGTCGTATTTTTTCTAAAAGATACCGCTCTACAGTGGTTCGATAACCACGAAGACGAGATCGATTCGTGGGAGGGATTCCAGACGGCTTTCGCGGAAGTCTTCGGAAAGCCGGAAAGTCGCAAGCAACAGGCCAAAGATAAACTTGCCAGAAGGTACCAATCCCCAACAGAGTCATCTACTGCCTACATTGAGGACGTCCTTCGCCTGTGCCGACGTGTCGACAATGACATGACAGAAGAGGACAAAATCCGGCACCTATTTAAAGGGCTGTCACATGACCTCTTCACGGTCGTGGCTCCGAAGTCGCCTCCAACTGTCCAACAGCTCATTACGGAGTGCAAAAGACACGAAGAGCTACAAAGTGCACGCATCATGAAACGTCCATTCGAGCGTCTCCCCGAGGTGTGCACAAACAACGCAACGCCATCGGAGCTTCCTGAGCTAATTCGTCAGATCATTCGCCAGGAGCTACAGGCATACTTAGCCCCACTGCACGCCCCGGACGTTGCAGCACACCAACGAGTGGACACTCCAAGTGTTCAAAAGATAGTACAGGACGAACTACGCGCGGCTCTGAACCCAATCCAGGTAGTTCCCCCTATCTACGCGCCGACAACGCAAGCATCAACACCACTTTGCCCTATGGTACACGACTTCCAGTCACGTTACACGACTCCATTCCTGGATCGCGCTCAACCACCATATCAACCTTACGGGCAACGCCGACGGACTGACATATGGCGCACCGACGATCAACGTCCAGTATGCTTCTATTGCCATGCAGCTGGTCACATCGCCCGTTACTGCCGCAGACGAATGACCGACAACGCTTCGTATCGTGTACCTGCTAGTTTTTCTCGCTATTCAAGAAATTTCGATGCAAGCTCCCCCTCTGACGCCCTCCTCTCCGACGCTCGCCATCCTACCGATGCTCCCGAAGCATCTGACACCCGCCGCCGCCGGTCACCCTCTCCATACCCAACACGCCGCCGCTCCGTTTCTCCGTTCAATCGCGCTGCAGTTGCGTCGACGCCGTCGTCAAACTAAAGAGGGCAGCCTGCGTTGCCACAGGAGGTCAGGCTGCGCTGCCCCAATTTGACGCAAATCCTCCTCTTATTGGGCCGACTACCGTCAATGTTTCTATCGGAGGGCACGAATTCGTCGCCTTGGTCGACACGGGAGCCGCAAAGTCATGCATCTCAGAAGACGTCTGTCGCCGCTTACGTAGGGTGCTCACTCCAGCCAGTGGACACTTATTGCGCGTGGGCAATGGTGAATTAGTCCAACCACTAGGATGTGCCACCATACCTCTGTCCCTTGCAGGCATGTCCTACATCATTGAATTCCTTGTGCTTTCAAACTGCATCGCTGATGTTATTTTAGGCTGTGACTTCCTAACGTCGACTGACGCCCTCATAAACTGTGCAGCCGGTGAACTAGAATTGAACGGTTACGATTCTGTGGATGATCCTCCTAGTCCATCACCCCAGACCCTTCGTACAGATGACGACCTTCTTATACCACCCCTATCCGCCGTCATCGTCGAGCTGAGGCCCGAGCCACCCATCACAGGAACCTATGCACTAGTCGAACCTTCCGAAAGACTATTTCTGAAGAAAAATATTGCCGTTCCCTACTCCCTTGTGTCCATAGTGGAAGGCCACGTTCCTGTTTGCCTTGCTAACACCTCTCCCGAGCCGCAAATACTTCCACGAAACACTCAGGTAGCAACCATAAACCGATATGAAGAACACATCGTTGCCCCTCTTCACACAGACGTATCGTCAACTGGTTGTCTCCAGACATCTGCACGCCACACTAGCGACATGATAAAAACAATGGTGGATGCCGCCTTACCTGCCGAGAAGCACTACTCTTTAGTCACCCTTCTCTCAGCATATTCCGATTTATTCGACTTCGACAGCCGAGTGCTCGCTCAAACGTCAGTGGTGCACCATCGTATCGACACTGGGGAGGCATCTCCAGTGAAAAGTAGACCTTATCGAATCTCACCCATGGAGCGTAAAACCATCCAACACCACGTCACCGAAATGTTAGAGAACAAGATAATTGAGCCCTCCTTCAGCCCTTGGTCGTCTCCCGTCGTTCTCGTTAAAAAGAAGGATGCATCGTGGCGCTTCTGCGTGGACTACCGCCGTCTAAATAAGGTGACTAAGAAAGATGTTTACCCGCTGCCAAGGATCGACGACATCTTAGACGCACTGCAAGGTTCATCATTTTTTTCATCGATGGATTTCCGAAGCGGCTACTGGCAGATACCTGTCGCTCAAGCTGACAAGGCGAAAACAGCCTTCATTACGCCTGACGGCCTTTATCAGTTTAACGTAATGCCGTTTGGTCTCTGCAACGCCCCCGCAACCTTTGAAAGGATGATGGACACATTGCTCCGCGGCCTCACTTGGAATGTATGCCTCTGCTACCTTGACGATGTCGTCGTCTTTTCAGCGACGTTTAATGAACATTTGCACCGCCTGAAACAAGTGTTTGATTGCTTCCGGTCCGCCCACCTACAGTTAAACTTCAAGAAATGCACATTTGGAACTCGACAACTAAAAGTACTTGGGCATCTAGTAAGCGCTGATGGTATCCGCCCGGATCCTGACAAACTTCGAGCCGTTTCAGAATTTCCTACTCCGAAAGTTCAAAAGGACGTTCGTGCTTTTCTTGGATTGTGCACTTATTTCCGCAAGTTCATTCCTGGCTTTGCTCACGTCGCTGAACCTCTTAATCAACTCCTTCGCACCAACACCAAATTCGAATGGGGTCCATCACAAAACCAGGCGTTTGGATCCCTAAAATTGACTTTGACAAGCAGTCCCATCCTCGGTCACTTTACCCAAGGAGCCGAAACCGAGATACGCACCGACGCAAGTGGACACGGCATCGGAGCAGTCTTGGCCCAGAATTCTAGAGGCACCCAACAGGTTATCGCATACGCAAGTCGCACCCTCACACCAGCTGAGCGAAATTATACTATCACTGAACGTGAATGTCTGGCTGTTATATGGGCCATATCAAAGTTCCGTCCCTATCTCTATGGCATTCATTTTCGTATAGTAACCGACCACCATGCCCTCTGCTGGCTCGCCAGTCTTAAAGATCCGTCAGGCCGCCTCGGACGATGGTCTCTCAAACTTCAAGATTACAATTTCACCGTCCTCTACAAATCAGGAAAAAGACACCTGGATGCCGACGGCTTGTCCCGGTGCCCCCTTCCAGCAGCCTCTCCTCTCCAAGACTCGCGCATTTTCCTCGCAACGGCCCCTCTGACCCATGTTGACATTGCTGCAGCCCAGATGGCTGATCCTTCCCTTAAGCCGATAATTGAATATCTTCGTGGCACAAGCCCACATCCCCCTCAACGCACAGCACGCATAGCGCGTCTATTTGCGCTTCACAACGGGACGACGCTATTCAGGCAAAACTATGAACCGCAAGGACGCCCGTGGCTTCTTGTCATTCCCCGTTCCCTTCAAAACGACATTATCCGCGCTAATCATGACGACCCAACTTCCGGGCATCTCGGCTTCTCCAAAACCTATTTGCGAGTTCGAGCCAGTTACTTCTGGAACGGAATGTATCGCGCTATCAACAAATACGTCCGATCTTGTCACGACTGCCAAACGAGAAAACACCCAACGACAAAGCCACCCGGAACACTTCACTCACTTTCACCACCTAGCCACCCCTTCCAAAGAATCGGAATTGACTTCTTGGGCCCATTTCCCACGTCTGCAAACAACAATCGATGGGTCATTGTAGCCATTGACTATAATACCCGCTATGCTGAAACTAAGCCAGTTCCCGATGCTACCGCAAGAGAAGTTGCGAACTTCTTTCTGAACTCCATTCTGCTACGCCATGGCGCTCCACAGTCAATCACAAGTGACCGAGGCACGCCCTTTATTGCCAAACTTCTCAATGAAGTCCTGCAACTCGCAAGTACAGTCCATCATGTAACAACTGCTTA
>JAZHYW010023784.1:0-15339 GCA_037355805.1 Ixodes ricinus
TTCAGTGATGAAGCCCCCCGGGTCAGGTCCCCAAGTCCAAGGCCCCGCAGGCCACCGCTACCCTTCTAGCCCGTTCGAGCAGCGCTCGCTGCCGCTCGGGCCGTGAGCTGAGTAGAGCGGCCTCCCAGGAGGTTGTAGTGGGGTTAGGAACGGGCATGACTCCTACCCCGACAGGGGAAGGACATGCCCAAGTACAGTGGTAGAGGGAGGGTTCAGGTGATTGACAGCCCGGGCATACACTCCGGTACCTATCAGGAAAGAATCGATGAAGATGAAGGAGGTTAGGGAAAGAGTGAGTCTGGAGTTTTCTCCATTCGGAGGCCTCCTGCCTGTTAAGGTCCTTGTGGGGTGGGGGGTACTTTTTCCGCTGCGAGCGGTAGTACTCGGTGACATGATTGAAGGTTTCTAGGTGCGGTGTCTGCGGTTCGCGTTCCTGCTCGTCCTCGCGGCTAGTGTTGTCCCCAACTGTCATCCCTTCCCTATGCAAAGCCCGGATAGTTAATCCTCGGGCTAGGGCGTCTACGCTCCCGTTGCCGGGGAGGGAGGCATGGCCGGGTGTCCAGACTATCCGGACCAGAGGCAGTCTTGTGTGATCGAGGTTGGATAGAATTTGGTTGCTCCAGGTAGAAAGCAAGTTTCCAGCCCAGGCCCTGCACGCGGCTTGAGAATCGGTTATGATGGTAACGGTGGTATTGCAATCAAATTCTGCTCTATACTGGGTGGTCGATATGGCTAAAGCTATCGCCGCTTCCTCGGCCTCAGCGCAGGAGGGGAGCCCCTCAGGGATGCCGAAGTCCCATTCCTGCCGTCCGAGTCGCACACCGCGATGCATTTGCCGCCCGAGGGTGAAGAATAGGAAGCAGCGTCAGTATAGAGTACGTCAGGGTCTCCGTGATATCGTCTACGTAGGTACCGGACCCTTGCGAGTCTCCTGCCCGCGTTGACTTGTGGGTGCATGTTTTTGGGGATGGGCATTACCCGAACTCTGGCGGCGATTGCCGGAGGCGCGGGTTTTTGCCCTCCCTCGTCAAGGGAGGATGCCGGAGTCCGATAGCCCAGTCTACGAAGTAGAGCCCTCCCGGCCTTAGTTCGGCCAAGCCGGGTTCTTTGTCCAACCGACTGTGCCTCAGTCAGCTCCTCTATCGTGTTGTGAAGGCCTAGTTGGAGTAGGCGCTCGGTCGAAGTGTGTTGCGGGAGGCCAATGGCCGTCTTGACCGCCATGCGAAGAGTGGCGTTAAGGGCATCAATTTCTTTTCGGCGAAAATTTTGGAAGGGCACGTGGTAGACTATGCGGCTCACCAGTAGAGCCTGAACTATCCTAATTGTGTCTCCCTCTTTGAGTCCTCTACGTTTGCTGGTGACTCTTCGGATCAAGTGGGCGATCTGCTGGCACTGTTTGCGCAGCACTTGGACAGTAAACGACGCTTTGGCGTCTGTCTGTAGTTGGAGGCCTAGAATTCTAAGTCTCTTTGCGCTCGGGATGGGTTTACCGTCGATGGAGACAGTAATCTCCTCGTTGATTTTGATCTTAGCCGTACCACGGATCAGGAGCAGTTCCGACTTCTCCGCAGCGCAAGACAGTCCGGCCGCTCTGGCGTACTCCTGGGTAGCATCCGCAGCCGTCTGCAGCGCGTCCTGGATCTCTCCGTCCGAGCCGCTCTCGACCCAGACGGTAATGTCGTCGGCATATAGTGAGTGTCGAATTCTCGGGATGTTGTTTAGGATCGAGGGGAGCCCCGCCATGGCGATGTTAAAGAGAGTGGGCGAGAGGACCGAGCCCTGAGGGGTTCCTCGGCCGGTGAGGAGTATGAGACCGGAGCGTTGGTCTCCTATCCCTAGGGTGGCGATCCTGTCCTTGAGGAACGAACTTACGTACTCGTACGTTCGTCTCCCACATCGGGCACGGGCTAGGCCTTCGAGTATCGTGTCATGCGATACGTTGTCGAAGGCCCCCTTAAGATCCAGAGCCAGCACGGCCCTGGTCTGAGCCGTGCCGGGGTAATCTAGGATGTCCTTCTTCAGTTGCAGAAGAACATCCTGAGTGGAGAGGTTCGGTCTAAAGCCGAACATTGAGTCTGCGAAGAAGCCAATCGATTCTAGATGCGGTTGGAGTCTACGGAGCACGACGTGTTCCATTAATTTGCCAATACAGGAGGTGAGAGAGATCGGTCTGAGGTTTTGGAGTGATAGAGGTTTGCCCGGCTTGGGGATTAGCGTAATGTCTGCACGCTTCCACTCTTTGGGGAGCTCTCCAGATGTCCATACTTGGTTGAAGTATTCAGTCAGGGCTGAGATCGAGTCGTCATCCAGGTTCTTAAGAAGCCTGTACGTAACACCATCTTTGCCTGGGGCCGTGTTTCGAGTGATGTTCTGGAGAGCGTTCCGGACCTCCTGCTCGGTTATGTCCGCGTCTAGTGGGTGAGGGCTATCCCCTTCGTTGTGCGGGTACGATGGGTACTCGGGTCTGGGGCCTGCGGTGATATACCGCTCAATTAGAGTTTCCCAGAGCCGGTCTCTTTCCTCTCTGGGTAGGGAGTGTAAAAGTTTGGTCAGCGCTTTGCTAGATTCGACTTTGGTTTTGGTCGGATCGAGGAGGGTACGAAGTAGGCTCCAGGTCTTCTTCGTGCCTAAGGTACCATGCAGCTGGTCGCAGAGTTTGTGCCAATTGGTTTGAGTTAACTCTTCGGCGTATTGTTCGGCCTCCTGCGTGAGTTTTGCAATGCGCGTCCGAAGCTTCCGGTTGTATTTTTGTCGTCTCCACCTCTTCGTAAGACTGCGTCGAGCTTCCCAGAGGTGGAGAAGGTGAGGGTCGACCACGGGAGCCTTGTCGGTCGTTAAGATCGTCTTGGTCGCCCGTTCGACATCTTCCTGGATTTGTTGTACCCATCGCTCCAACGCTCGTTCATCCCCCCTTATGGGGTTCCCTTCGGCCGCAGCCGATCGGAGTTGTCGGAACGAGTCCCAATTCACGAGGCGTTGCGGTTTGCCTCGCTTTCGATTTAGTTGAACGGGCACTTCGGTCTCGAGGATGAGATGATCTGAGCCCAAACTCTCCTCAAGGTTCTTCCAAATGCAACTATCTCGGGTTCTGGCAAGCGTGAGATCGGGGCAAGTGTCGCGACTAATGCTATTGCCGATCCTAGTCGGCTGGTCGGGTTCGTTCAGGAGAGTCAACCGATAGACGTCGATGGCGTCCATCAGCTTCCTCCCTTTTGCAGAGGCCTTGGCATACCCTAAGGTGGTATGTGTTGCATTAAAGTCGCCTACTATGAGGAGATTATTGTCTTTTGGGCAGGCTATGCGGAGTGCATCTCGGAAGAGATGGTTGAACGTGTCTTTGGATTTGCTCGGAGAGCTGTACACGTTCAGCAGGAATAAACTGCAGTGGCCCCTCTTCTGCGGCAGGAGTTCGAGGAAGACGTAAGGTATGGAGGTTTGTAGCGAATGTTCTATTACCGGGATATGTTTTGATACTAGGGTCGAAACTCTAGGTTTTTCCTCTTCGCTTGTTGTTTCTTGACAGAAGGCGATATAGCCCGACAGGGACGGTACGCAGCCCGCTTCCTGTAGGGCTATAGCGTCCGGCTGCTGCTCTTGTGTGGCGAGAAACTGTGTAAGGGCCCCGCGTTTACGGCGGTACCCCCTACAGTTCCACTGCCACACCCGAGCCGCACCGGTTCGCGCGGTTTTAGAATTTGCCTGATCGGATCTACTGGGGGCTGCCCTGTCCATGCTGAAGATTAAGAATTTGAGTCGGTTGCGGTGCAGGGTCTTGCTGGAAGCGCTGTTGGTTGATTATGTTGTGATCTGGCGGGGGAAGAGGGCATTCAGAGTCTGGCTTGAGTCTCGAATCTACGGGGGGTCCGTCAGCAATCGGCTCTGGTCTAGGCCCGGCATATCCTCCCGGCCCGGGTGGGGGTAGGGGCATTGAGGGCCCTCGCACATATTGGGACAAGGACCGCCGAACCGTGATTGGAGACGATGTCCCAGCGCTTGGATTTCGTTTCTTATCATGCTGTTTAGTTGGGCACTAAGAACTTCGATCTGCCTTTGAAATTTTGCCTCAATGTGCTTTTCGAAGGCTTCGAGCCTGCACTGCATCTCTTTTCGAGTGTGATCAAGGATTTGGTGCGTGTATTTTTCTAAGCGATTCTCAAGATCGTCTTTCTCGGTCGTAGAGTCGAGCGCGGCGCGTTTGGCGGGCGGCGGACGAGGAGTGTTCGAATCACCGAGTACTACCGGGGCAGTAGGAATTTGGGAGGTTGAAGAGAAGGAATTTCGGGGAGCGGGGGTAGGGGGGTTGAGAGGCCGCTCGTCCCAGCTCACCTGAGTATTGACAGCGGCGAGTCCTGAGGGGCCCTGCCGGTGGCTTCCTCCCTGCTGCTGCGGCAATAGTTGGGGCAGCTGCTGCGGCTGTTGCTGGTTTTTGACTTGGGACTTTTTCCTAGACCGGGAACTTCCTCGGATCCTGCCCGACGGTCCCGTGTCCGTCGGGTCAACGATGGGTCCTTGCGTTGCGTGCGGAGCTTGGGCGAGAGTTCGAGCGTAACTTTCAAGTCCCGAGGCTATGAGAGCGTATGGGTTCGGAGTCTCGAATCCCCCAGTTCCCAGTGCCGGCCAGTGGGCTTGAGAGTTTCTTGTCGGTGGTAGGAGTTCTCTTTGTTGCGAGGCCGTATCGGGTCGGATGTTCTGAGTGTTGGAGATCTCCGTCTGTGGCAGATTTCTCTTTTGTGTTTGTTGTTTTTGAATCCAGGCCTTGTTGTACGGCGCCTTGCGTCGTGCTGGGCATTGCGGATCGTTGGAGGGGTGGTTCCCTTCGCAATGAATGCAGTGAGGAGAGCAAACGTGATCCTCCATGGCCCCTCCGAGGCAACCGCAAGTCGCACATCTGCCTTTTTCTGGATGCGGACAGACGTCTTTCCTATGTCCGTGGCCGAGGCAGGCATCGCAGACCTGCTCCTTAGGTAGATAGGGGCGACAACGGTATTCCGCGTTGCCCAGGAGGACGAGTCGAGGAATCTGGAGTCCCTGGAAGGTGATGATAACGGAGTCCTTTTGTCCCATCATCCTGGCATAGAAAACGGCGGGACTTGTTCGGCTATACTTCGTTTCAGCTTCCGTCCGAGCGCAGCCAAAGGCTGAGGGGCGGTTCGCGACTTCGGGAAGAGCATTCCTGCGCACCACAAAGTAGTCCGCAAAAGATCTTCTTTTAAAATAACTGTTTTGTGCGTAAACATTCCACAATATTCCAGATGTGTACTGCTGAGAATGATTTGCAACTGAAAGAATTAAATCTGTGAAGTTTATGTTTTCATTAATATATGTAAATTCATGTGGTTTGGTGAAAACACGTACATCCGCTGGCAACACGGCTGCAGCGCTCGGTTTTTCTGTGTGATTTCGTTCATGAAATGGCCGAATCATGTGCTTCGCTGCTTTCCTCACCGAGTCGCTTCAAAACGTCGTTTCGCAAAGGCACATTTGGGGGTCAGGCGCGAGAGGTCGTGATGAATGTCTACTTTCAAATTCGGCAGGAGACTCCGGCCGCGTCGTACCGCGAATGCGTTGAAAACAAGAAAAGCGTCCGGGCCACTACAATGCACTGATACGCGGCGAAATCAGGGCACCCCTTTCTCTGCCGATCACAATGAACGCCGAGAAGCTGGTGGAAAGGACTGCGGTTCGAGCCCTGGTATATACAGACAATACAAGGAAACATCAACGGCCGGGTCATCGGACACCTTGCAATGTGTACTTACATCTCGAAACTACGCCGAAATGCCGAACAGGTGGAAAGCTCGAACACAGACGCCAGTGGCCAGCCTACGTACTGACATCCCCTGTGACTAAATTTCAGAACGTGAAAGGGCACTTTTAGACCTGTAGCAGACGATAACGTTGATACACCCGTAGCAGACGAAATCCTCGGCGAGCGCGGGCGGCGCGGAAGACCAGCGGCGCAGCGGAGTGATACAAAAGTGCAGGCGAGATCGCGTGTCCTATTGCCGGCGTGTGATTGGCTCCGGCCACACGTAGCTTTGGCTGCGCTCGGACGGAAGCTGAAACGAAGTATAGTTGCTCGGATGTTTTCGGTGAGGTACTCGGGCGCGTATTTCTCTCCTATGCCGGAGATGACTCCCTTGCAGGAGTTGTCGGGGGCAGCTTTGTACGCAGCTATTTCGTATTGTCGGTCTTTGAGTGTGATGGTCTTTGCCTTGGCCATTCTGTTCGCCGGTTCGATGTCGGGCGTACTCAGGACGATGATATTCTGCTCCTTTCGAATCCGGACTCGGGATTTTGCAAGCTCCTCGGGACTTAGTTCGGCTGCTGTGGTTACGGCTTTCGATATTTCGAGAGCGGACCAATTCGAGACGGTGAGTCCTTCTTGGGGTCTTATCACTACCTTGTAGTGATCCAGCGGAAGCGGAGGTAGAAGTTCCTTCCTGGGTTTCGATTTCCGGTGGCCGCCATTCCTGTAGGTCGAGGTGGGAATCGCTGGAGGGCCGCCATCTTTCCCGCCATTGCCCTTGCTGGTCGTCATTTTGTTGTTTTCGATTTGCCGATTTGACATACTTGGGTCGTTGGCCTGTATGTCTTTCGGCGCGGGCCCGCTTCTTCTTAGTGTTCTTCCCGACAACGTCGGTCCAAGAAAAATTGGGATCCCCCTCATGTGCTAGTACTGGTGTGTTTTGTACGTCTTCAGAAACATCTTGCTGGCTATAGTTTCGGACTTGCTCGGTGGACGTGGCAGTTCTCGAAGTTTCGGCGTTCTCCTTTGCAGTTCCCGCCTGAGCTTCGGGTCCCTTGGTTTGCGGTGGCTGACTGGCCGTACTGTTCGGCCCGTTTCCCGTGTTCAGTTCCATGGGGCCGTAGCCCCGATCCGTACCGGCGACCTTCGAAGCGTTAGGGTTAGCTTTTTACCCCACGGTCAGGAAGGAAAAGTCCCAGGTCTCGAAGAAAAACGACTAACCGGGGTAAGAATTGTATCCACGGGTAGCCCTACCGTTCCGTGTCCTTGTAAGGTGAACGTTCCCACAAAGGGGCGAAGATTTTGGAGCTGGTCAGAGGCGATCGCAGAGCTGCAGAAACACGTCCGAACGGGGCGCGTGACTTCATCTTTTGTAGCGGGCGATTAGCGCTCTTGTGGCGCCTTGTAAGCGCTTGAGTTGCGCCTTGTTAGCGATACTTGTACGGCGCTTATTGCTGCGGATTAGCGCGTGCACTGCGGTTCCGATTCCTGCGGTTGGGTGTGCATCAACAGTACCATGGTGGACATGTGGGACGCTGAAATAGAAACGCGACTAATGCTCTTACATACGCAATTAGTGCATATCTGTTTGGACAATTTAACGCTCGGAAGAGACTTCTGGGTGTGCGAAATCTTTCGCCACCGAGATACCGACGGGTATCCGGCGAACCTTGTTCCCAGGCTGAGGGACCGAAGGCATAGAGAGCTTTTTCGAATGTGATTATTTTTAACTGCATGTCTTTGAGACCAGAGTCATGCATATCGAATAGAAAGCGATGAGGTCGTACTCCAATTAATTAGTCGATCAGAGTCCATGACTCTGGATCGTCTGCCCGACAATTTGCTTGAGAGCGGCTCTTGCTGTTCCACAGCAGCAAGCACGACACAAGGAGTGTGAGAGCGCTTACAGTGCGATGTTGAAGTGTTAACCGAGCGCCCACTGAAGCGCTTCTGGAAGCGCTAACTGAGCGCTCCGCGGTATGTGTTACCGCGGCCGATGCCACGACCTATGCAGCCAATCTGGCGGTAAGCACGTGTCACGTAAACTCACGCTCCGCGAGTCCCTTGGTCTCAACGAAGAGTCACACGCTCAGTAGAGCCCCTTGATGTGTTTGTATTTCTTTCAAGACATACAAACACATCAAGGGGCTCTACATACACATCAATAGACCATGCCTTAAGCGACACTTGAAAGCAAATGGTGCCGCAGCACTAAAATTAGCGGCTACGGAGCGGCCCCTGGAAAACAACTGTGGTGCGGCTCTCGCTCATGGTACGCCTTTCTCAAGCATTCGCCAATAGCGGTTGTCGGTTCTTGTAAGAAACGCCAAGCGTGATTTTTATCTACCGACTTTGGCTCACAGTGCTGGTTTGACTTCCTTGCTGTTATCGGCTGCCTTACATCTTGGTCATTTTTTGGCCCATGTTATATTTGCAACAAACAAAAAATACATGGGCTGTGGCGTATCTTTAACGTAAGAGCTCGGGCCATATTACATTTAATTATCTATTTCTCTAGAAATGACATGTTTTTTTGTGTTTTTCTTTATATATATGCGGTATGTGAGTGAACCAAGGCGTGCGTGCGTTGATGATGATCCCATGACAACCGTGAATGTGGTCATCCAACTCAGCTCTTTGATTCGTCACATAGCTCAAAAGGCAAAAAGACTCAAGTTCTGTTGAGTTACCGGTTTACATGGCTTTCACGTAACGTCCTTGCGCCATGTCGGTGTGCATTCTACTTCCTCTTGCAAAAAAGAGCGATAGTACACAGTTTACGCTGCAAAACTACCATGGCCACCACAATGACAGCTGGTGCGACGTCAGTGCAGGCCATGAAACCACTGCGCACGTGCTTTTGGCTTCAGTTGCACTTCCGTTGAAATAAAGCCTTGATCGAGTACATACATGCTTTGACACGCGCTAGATTACAGCTGCCATTGCTGACTTTATCTTGTTCATACCAAGCCATTGAAACGGGCGTTGATGGGCCTCTTCTCAATGGCCAATTCTGGGAAGGACACAGTAGAATCTAAAATTGACAATAACCTGATAACCTGACCTGCTATGTTAATGATGAAGTAAAGTAATAGGGATAAGAGGAAACCAAAACGCTAGGTATGTGTTATGGCGGCTGCCATGCGCAATTGCCCAAAGAGGTGCAAAAGTCCGTGTAATAAGAAAACACTTAAGAAAAAGGGCCACTGACTAACCGAGATGTATCATGAGGGCGCTACAAGGCATCAGAGTCTAAAGCCCCTTTATGTTTCAAAAGTAGCGCAAGGTGCGTCGATGCACGAGGCACGTGTAACGTGGGAGCCCTTGGGAAGATCATAGCGGCACAGCGCAGCAGTGGCACTGAGCTAGATTTCAGCACGTGCCTCGAGCAGTTCTGCAACAATGAATGGCGCCACTTTTCCCAGGATAGAGGGGCTTTATCAAAGTCAATCCAGCAACGTGTGCTGGCCTGCACTTCAACCTCGATGGACTACACATCGTCGTCGTACGTGATTTGGCTTCGCAGTGTTTTTACGCTTCTCAAATATTCCGGAAGCGAGCACCACGGGAAGGCGTTCGCGCTCTCGTGCACCTAAAACGTCGATAAAAGCTGGGCACGGGCACTCTTCGCTTCTGAAATCCAACAAAAAGTTGACCCAGAGAATAGAAGTTTCGTCGATCGTCACCAACCTCATTCAAAGCGGTTGTGTACTCCCTCAGAAAGAACGACTGAGCCCGCTAATCCATTCTGTCGTCTGCTGGTAAGGCTAAACCCGTTGTGAAACTTCATTATAGGCTTCTGGCTCCGCTTTAAGGTACTGAGACGATAAAAAAAGTCTTCACGACTAAAAGGATTTCCTTTTTTATCAAATAGTTTCTAACCTGACTTCGAGCTCTCATATGCATTTGTCCATAACAACGGCCCTAGCAAAGGTTTGTTTGGAGTGGAGCGCCATGTTGTGACGTCATCCCCTACAAGGTCAATTCCACTTGGCCCTATTGCAGTGGAAAGGACCACGGACCATTTGGCATGCGGGCAACCCGGTCCAATTAACACTTCGGATCGCCATGTCTCCCACAACTTTTGCTCAAACAAATCAGGAAATTTCTATCTAAGCTTCGTTAACTCTTGGGGTGGAGAAAGAAAACGTGCTGGGAAGCAAGTAATCCTGCGGCAACACACCTCGCGAATAGTGTGAACAGAGGCGTCAGAAGTGATCTCGGTGATCCCGCGTCCCGTCAAAAACAACACGCGCATGTGTAGTGGACGATGGCACCACGTGAACATCTAAATGAAAAGATATTGTCACGAATGACAAGTGATGAGGCGACGAAAACTGAAGAAACTAAACGTTTAATGGGGCGAACTTGTGCCCAAAACAAAAGGAATAGAAGATAACAGCATAGCGTCGCGGGCGTCGATGTCGGCGAAACAGCAGGATCGAGCACTGGAGCGAGACTGACTCCGGCTCGCCACTCGGAGCACCTTATGTACACGCGTGGGCTTCTGGAACAATCGGCGTAGAAGGTTCGGCGTGTAGAACATTCTGACCTCGATCAAGCAACACGGTTCTCGAATTTACCAGAACATTAAATTGAAGAGTCAACAAAAGTGCGTACCCGCGGCCAGGAATCGAACCCTGGCTTTCGCGTGAGAGGCACGCGCGATAACCATTCGGCCACGCGCTTTTTTTTTTTATAAAATGTGTTTATTTACAAATAAAAGCATTACAGAGGGCCACCTCGGCCAAAGAGCACACGCAGAATATTAGACCTTAATACATATGCATGACCCGGTACATTCACATAGAGGTTTGAGCATTATACAATGTCTAGTGCTTAAATGTTCCTCTTTTAACCATATAGTTTCTTAACGCGACTTCCATCGCTGGCCATGACTCAAAACCCGGCATTTCAGTGTGTTCCAGGAGGCTACTGGTGTATGCAAAGCCCTCAACAAAGTGGTGCCAAGCAGGTTTGCCCTTTTCTAACACCAGCGTGTGGTCCATTCGTGATCTCCAGATAGCGTGCAACCCTAGCAGCAGTAGCACTTCTGTACATTTTTTATTTTCACCTGCCTCGACTTGAAGATATTTCAAGGTCTCCCAGTTCAACTGTGCACTGATGCTAAAAGCATTTCGAAGTTCAGACCAGAATATTTCCGCATTTGTACAGAACAGAAAAACATGTTGCAAAGTCTCCGGGAAAGGACACAGTGCACAATTGGTCGACCATGCTACAAAGAACCCTTTGCTCTCAAGCCATGTTTTAACAGGCAGCACTTCTACATGAAACTTTACGAAGAAGTCTTTGATGCTTGTTTTTACAGGGTATTTGCGCAATTTTTTGAATACTCTCGATCCTTCTGAATTTCCCTGTGGGGGCGGTATAATGGGGGCGGAATGACTAAGTCAACAGTATCCCAATACAGCCTTTTTCTGTTCACTTGGATTAGATAGTCCCAGGAGAACCTGGCGTGGAAGAAGTGGATCGCCTCATTAATTTCTTTATAGAATCGGAGTACTGGTGCTTTCATAGAGGCTTCTTCCGTACTCACTATCCAGGAGGGCAAGTACCGTCCCCCTAGACGTTTTAGTGCTCTTGTTGACACCGGATTAATCTGGTCCCGGAAAAACAGAAAGCGTTGAACTTTTATTTTTAACTCTAGATTCACGAGTCCCAAACCCCTTTGAACAGGCTCAGAAACAAATTGGTTCTTCGCATTCGTTCAAATAAAGACTGCCAGATGAACGTGGCACAAAGTCTGTGGAACTTATGAATCTCTCCTTGCCGGGATGGTATAATTTGTGCCGCGTACCATACACTCGAGAAAAAGACAGAGTTGCAGACAAACGCTCTGTTAAAAAGAGAGAGATGTCTTCCGTACCATTCGTTCATTTTCCCGTTAACCTTGTTTAAATGAATACCTTCATGGCCAGTGCTCAAGGATTCCGTCGCCAGTCGAATACCAAGGTAATTGTCGAGTGAGCAAGACCACTTTATGCCCATATATTCCTCTGGTTTGAACGTCCATGGGCCCAGCCAGGATCCGGTCGATTTAGAGGTATTCATTGCTGCTCCTGATATTTTGCAAAAGTTCTTTATATGATTCAAAGCCAGCTCCAGCTCTAGCTTCGACGAACAGATCAAAGCGACGTCGTCTGCATAGGCTAGTATTTTGGTCGGCTCGGAACTTAGATGAACCCCACGAATATTGACATCGGTGATGATTGATCTACACAAAGGTTCTAAATATAATGCAAATAACAAAGGCGACATCGGGCATCCCTGCCGAACTGACGATCGGACCTCTATCGGGGCAGTTTGTTGTCCGTTCACTAACAGCCGAGTTGTAATGTCTTTGTAGCAAATTTTTATGTACTTTGTTAATCTTCCTCCTAGGCGGCATCGTTCAAGAAGCGCAAAAAGAAAGGAGTGTGACACTCTATCGAACGCTTTGCTGAGGTCTACTTGCAGTACTCCAATTGGGTACTGTTCCGCCTCCGCTGTCTCACATATGATTCTCATTGTGTGCGCGTTTGTAATGATGGATCTGCCTTTAAATCCGTAGGGCTGGTGTTCTCCTACGATGCCGCTTAATCCCGCCTCCAGACGTTTGGAGAGAATTTTCGCCAGAATTTTGTAGTCTGTGGTCAGTAGACTGATTGGTCTCAGGTTGTCTACACTCGTGGCGCTGGAGGCAGTGCTTTTCTTCGGGATAAGCACAGTTAATGCTTGTCGCATGGACGGAGGCAGCAAGTTGCGTTTTAAGATGTCTTGATATACGGCCCGAAGCAGCGGGACTAGCAGATTCGCGAACTTTTTATAAAACAGTGATCCTAGGCCGTCAATTCCCGGCGACTTCCTGACTTTGAGCTCTTTAATCGCCTCTTCAATTTCTTTTTCCGAAATTTCACTGTTTATTCTTTCCGAGATCTCTGAAGGAATTTCAGGCATAACTTCCAAGAATCTTTCGAAACAGGTCCCGTTTGCATCTTTTTGCCCTCCCAGCAGTTTTGTGAACGTGTCGACTAATTCTTTTTCTATTCGCTCCTGCTCCGAAACAATCTCATCTCCAGCTCGTAGCGATGTTATTTGGTTGCGGCGTACGTGCAGACGTTCTTTAGTTTTGAAGATTTTAACCGGTTTTTCCTCGCGCTGTAGCGCTTGCAGCCTGCATCGCACCATCGCTCCCTGGTACTCCTCCTCTAGAAGCGACAGCAGCCTCGATTTGCATTCACGAATATCTTCCGCGAATACTCCGGGAGTATGGTTTTCTTCGCGAACTAAGATTCGCAGAGTATTTTCTAGGGAGCGTCTCTCTGCTCGCGCTCGTGCAGCCTTTTCTTGGCTGAACCGGAAAGTGATTAACTTTACCTCTTCTTTGAGCAATTCCCAGCTGACGGCATCTACCGCGCCTACTTCGCTTGTATTCCGGATGACGTCCTTTATTTGTTTAATTAAAGTCTCGTCCTCTAAAAGGCTTTCATTCATTTTCCAGGAGCTCCAGCTCGAGGCTCTTTTTTCTTTGCGCTTTGCTCTTCCTAAACAGACCGAAACGACTGCGTGGTCCGAGAAGGCAACAGGGGTAACCGTGTATGCGTCAGCAGTCGCCACGCATTCACTTGAAGCGTACACCCGATCGAGACGGGCGTGACAAGTGCCCTGCCAGTGGGTATATTCCAGGCCCGGTGCTGCCGCCATCTCTGTCACATCTTGAAGATCGAAATCTCGCAGTAGTTTATTCAACTCTACGATACTGGAGTCTGATTTTAGCCCGTTGGAGCAATCTCGTGCCTTCAAAACACAATTGAAATCGCCCGCCAGTATCGTCTTTGCAGGTGTGTCTAGGTATTGGCGTAAATTGATAAAGAACGATTTGCGGTCGGCCGGCGCATTTGGTGCGTGCACACAAACAAGTTTAAAGATATCACCGTGAAACAGCATATCTACTGCACAGATCCTTCCGCTCTTATCACTTTCCCACTCGGGAAGTAGCGTGAAAGCTTTATCTTTTCGAATGAGAATAGCCGCTCCCCCGCTGTGCGCGACAGCGTTAGAATGAAAAAGATAGAAGTGTCTCTCAAAAAACAAGGCCATTTCCTGTACCTGTAAATCGGAAGCGAGCTTCGTCTCCTGTAAGAACACAATATCGGCATTTCTTTTCAGTAGTTCGTTGAGTACCCACTGTTTTCTCTTCCGAACAATTAGGCTGATGCAATTTAGAGTTAATACGTTAAACCGTTTTTTCATTTGCTAGTCAAGAAAGAAGTAGGAAACCTAGAACCCTATACTGACGCGCTCGAACTAGCAAGAAGAAGGACTCACTACGAGCCGCGGTAGAAGGTTCGTGCCAGGTTCCGTGCTAAGAGTCCGTCTCAAGGCGGCTGTCCTGAGCCGCACGGAGCGTGGGCGGCTTGCGCCGTCCGCGACACGGCGTGACCAGTTTCGAACGCTGTTGGGTCGGCACTCCGTCCTCTGCCCCAGGGCTTCGGTCTTGCTCGTGCGGTCGCTTGGTTGGTGTAGCGGCTCCCGCTACCATGGCTTCGTCCCGCATTTCGCTGTCTGTAGACCCGCCATCTGGCTCTGGTACCTTGGCTGTAAGTTGCGACTCTTCCCCAGGCGTTGTAAGAGGCGCCTCCATGCCGCCTTGCTGTGGTTCCCCAGAGGGAGCGTCCGAGGGAGCTCGACCTGTGGAGAAGGTTCCCTGGTTCCAGGCGTCGGCGTTTCGGCAATCCTCGGCGTCGCAGGAAGCGTCCTTACGGAGGCGTTCGCACTGGCTGCTAGCTCGGCTTCTGCCTCGTCCATAATAAGGTCGGTGTTCTCGTCCGGAAGTGGTCCGGCCGTTGCCACTGCGTAAGATTTGACGCAGTTTTCCCTTGTGTGGCCGTAGCGGTGGCAATCGTCACAACGGGGGACGCGGCAGTCCTTTCGGATGTGGCCGGTCTTCTTACACCGGAGGCAGAGCGGGGCTCGTCCGGGCACTAGGACGAGTGCAGAGCCGCCGAAGAAACGAAGTTGATGAGGGACGCTTTCTTTACTGACGCCCTCCTTCAGAGTAATCCGAACGAGCCTTGTTGTTGACTGGACTCCTTGAAAACCTTGGGCTCTCCACGTCTCACGGGTTACTTCGTGTACTTTGCCATACGGCTCAAGTGCTCGTCGAACTGTGTCGTCGGGGACGTGATAAGGTACCCAGTGAAGTTTTAGACAGGTTTCAGAGTTCTTCGGATCGATGAGGATACATCGCTTGCCTTTGACAGTGAGTTCCTTGGCGGCGAGCAGCCGGTTCCTCGTTGACGCAGAGTGGAAGGTGACGAGCCACACGTGGTTCATTTGATAGGCGCCAAAAGACGCCACGTCGCCGAGGATTTGCAGTCGTTGCAGCTCTTCTCGAAAGTCCTCAATTCGGTATGGACGGCCGGTTACGTCGCAGTGTAGAAAAACAGAATTCACCGTGGCTGCTTCAGAAGGCAGAGAAGGCAGAAGTATCTTGTAATCATCAGCAGACGAGATACCGCGGCCGGCAGCGGCCGTTATCATCGCTCCGTCGGAGCTCGCCATCCTATCGACCGATCGCTGCGAGCGCC
>JAZHYW010023786.1:0-10432 GCA_037355805.1 Ixodes ricinus
CCGAACGGTTGGCCTTTCGCAAATTGGACACCAAACCTCACTCTGCTTCTACGCCGTCACCCGCCTTCACGGTGCCGCACGAGACTGGCACAAGTCATACGGTTCCCGGATCGACGACTGCGAAGTATGGAAGGAAGCCACCAAGGAACGCTTCTAACGAAAAATGGGACTTCAACAATTCTTGGAGTACCAACAACGCCGACAGCTCCGCCACAACGAGGGCATTGTGAAGTACATTTACGCGAGGAATGCCATGCTCGAGCGAGCTCCCTGTGAGCTACGAGGCAGCGACCGGATCTCCTTAATCCTACACGGAATCACCAAAGACAAGTGGGCCCATCCCCTTTCAGCCCAAGGCTGTAAATCGGTCCTCGAGCTGATTGACTGCGCGACGACTTTGGACCACGGCCGACTCAGAGAAAAGACGCAACCACGCAAACAGGGCATGCACGAACATGCGACATCAACGCAGCAAACGACAGGCACCCCGACCAGCACCCTGACGAATGCCTCATCACCGAAACCCTTTACACGCACGAGGCAGAGCAACTGCTTTAATTGTGACCAGCCTGGTCACTTCTCCAGGGACTTTTCAGAGCCGACAACTGCAGCGACCATCCGCGCAGAGGAGAAACACGCGCAAAAGGGCACGGATTCAAACGAGAAGAATGTCCACTGCTTCTTGCACACGACAGAATATTCTCTCCCCAACGTCACCGCCATGACGGAGAGGAACCGTCCTTTGAAGGCATGCATCGACACTGGTGCCAACATATCGATCATCGATCCTAGTGCACTACCCCAGGAGTCTTGCGTATCGCCGTGGTCCCAAGCAGAGGAATTCGTCAATGTTTTGGAAAACAAGCTGACGCCTGACAAGTGCACGTCTCTGACGATCAGCGTTGGATCAGCGACGGTCAAGGTACCGGAAATACTGATTGTTCCACTGCCCAAACGAATTGACCTATTTCTCGGATCAGATTGGCTCCAACTCGCTAACGTGGAAGTCACGTTTCATGTTTCGAACGACATAACCATCATTCAACTACCTAAATGTCAGAATTCGCCCGCCGAGATTCCAAAAACGACAATATCCGGAGAAGCTCTAGTGTCCAACTTTCACGAGAAACAGCCCCAAACCGAACGCCTGGCCATGTTCGTGAAGTTCGAGCCAGCACGGAATGACATCGAGGCAGCCCTAATGCAACGAATACACACGGCTGTGGACATCATTACCGAAGACGCTTCGCCGAAAGAACGCGAAAGGCTTTTTGGGATACTCACAAAACATCACGCTGCGTTTACGACGGTGGAGGAACAACTGGGCACCTCCCACACGCCGTGCATTTCATCGAGCTACGCGCGTCGGTCTCCTAACCTTTTGAATGATAAAGTTATACCACCACCACCACCACGAGACCCCGTGGCGTCGTGGCCCTATCGATGCTCCCCAGCCGACCGGCAATTCATTAAGCGACAGATCGAAGACTACCGGGAGTATGGAATTGTTCGCGAAAGCCAAAGCGAATATGCTGCACCGACGCTTGTGGTCAACCAGCCGAGAGACGAGACGACTGGACTCCACAGGTTGGCGAGACAACGGCACGACGCGAAAGACAACTTAGAAAAATCGCAAGCTTCGGCCAAAAGCCGGTATGACGCAGGGAGCAAGACTCCGAGATTTGTGGGAACCATGGGGTTCCCTCTATCTGTGTCTAGGCCTAGCTTCAAGCAGGCCGTGGGAGTCGTCGTCATCAATGGCGTCGGCCTCCCGGATCCGAGGCGTCTCCCTTGCCCAGTTTGGGTGAACGCGCCATCGGCACACCCTTGGGAGTGATTATGGACGCGTCCCGTTTTGGAGTGACCTTCTACCGGCCTCCCCGGGCGCGTCTATTTCCCGCAGGCTACATAAGCCGGCCACACCCTGTGGCCGGGGCTCTTGGTTAGGGGAGGCTACGCTCGACGGAGCACTCATCGTTATTTTACCGCTCCCCCTTTTCCGTGATCCTGCCAGTTACGGCAGCGCGGACCTCTCTCCTGGTGATCCTGTCAATTAAGGCAGCGCCAACCTCATTTCTGTTTTGTTCCGCCTACGGGCGCAAAGCGTGTGGCGTAAGCCCAATAAACACGTTCTACGGTATCCCTGTGTTTGGTGTGGTCTCCCGTCCACCGGAGCCTAACGGCAGTCAACGGACGGACCCGGCCGTAGCCGCCATAGCAGCGGCACTACAGAGTGGGTGTTGCCTCACAGCGATCAGCAAGGTAAGTCGAAACCCACCTTTTGCAACCGACGAGTTACGGAGTGGGTATTTGCCTCACTGAGGACTTTGGGGTAAACTAGAATCCCACATCTGGCGCCCAACGTGGGGCCTGTCCGGCGACTGCAAACAAAGCAGCACGTTCGCAATGACAGCGAACCAGGCCAATTTCCGGCCTTGGACTTCGTGGACGGAGGGAGAGGCGAACGCCCGAAACCCGACGCCACTCAACGGCTTAGTGGCCACGTCAGCCACGCACGGACACAATGCAGTGTCTTTTGAGCCGAGCTCGCTTCTTAGTGGAGGCGACCCAACATGCCCGGAATGCGCCCGAGGCATTCCTCTTCGCGACACGCCAGCCCACTCTGCTGAGCGAAACGCACCTGCGCTTGTCGAGGTCAACCCCGCGCGCGCACAAAGCGCGGCGACGTAACAACAGGCAAATACAGCCTCGTACTGCGATGACCTCCTGACCCCAGACTGGCTTGCAGCTTCCTCACAAACGGAAGACACTGCCGCCGTCTGCGAGCAATGGCCCAGTTCAACGGCTTCATGCTCAACGGGACACACGGCGGCACACACCCAGTGTACAGCTCGCCAGCCGAAAGCGTATCGCTACACATACTGACACTTTGCAAATTGAAGAAATCGGGAACCGATAGCAGTAGGGATTAATGCAGCGTCTACGAGGAGGCACACCGACAGGCCCGTGGCCAGTACCGCGTGGTCAGTTGTACTCGAGTCCGTGTAAAAAACCAATCGATTCACGAACAAAAAAATATTTCCTTTAGAGTGGGGAATCAAAGTCAAGATGCCTGAATGCAGATATGCATGGAAAATAAACCTAGCTGAGAAGCCCTCCTCCTGCTACCCAGAGGATCACCACCCATGCATCAATTCACAGCACCCAGACTGGGTCTTCGAACGTTGAGTCTAGTGAACAAGGCCAAGGTTTTCGGTCATATACCGACAATTAGTTTAATTGTGCACTCAAGAATAACCAACGGCGTCTTACAGTGCACGCTTGTCAGCATCTACGCGTAATACATAGATACTGCAATGAAAGACCACAGTCCAAGTTCACGTTGCTAAAACAGTTCTACCAGACTGTGCTGATTTTAAACTGCCAACTTGGCGCGCTTACAATTACATTAATTACCGAATTCACTTACCTCTTCAGATTGTCAGTTATCAGAAATATTGGCTATTAGAGGATACTTTCGTTTCTAGACTTGACATTGGCCGTCCGCTCTAAAATTAACGCAAACGTTATTTTTTTATCCCCTAGGCGTACTAATGTCAAACACTTAATGTGAATTGTTGCAGTACAAGGAGTTAAAATCTTGTGAATCGTTCCGCTAAGAACATCTGTAACAGAGTGTAATCCACAGTGTATGTACATTGTGCATACCGCGTGGGCCCAATGGATTGAAGGCACTTAAAAAAAAGTGACATATTTTTTAAGAATATTTAAGAAATCACTTTGGTCCAATCAAAAGTTAGAAATAAAGACGCTTATTTTCCTCTTGACAGAGAAGGTTTTAAGCCTTTGAGGAAAAAAAAAACACTTTCTTGTTGGCTATTTGGCTTGTTGAGCTAAATAAAGACGCGGAAGGAGGGAAATTATTCTGACCTCGCTTTCATACCCTGTTTTGTTAAAATGTCCCCAAACTCACACTGTTCTTTTTCACAGGAGCACGAGAAATCTTTATCTCTCTACCCGTAGAAAAATGAATGTTTTATTTCTAATTTTTGCTGAAGGCAAGTGTTTCTTTTATAATTCTCAAAGTACATGTTCGCCTAGTAGCACCTTCATGGTGAATTACAGTATAATTACACGCCAAACATATTTTTTAGTTGTTTTTTTTAAAGTGCTTTTGATTTATTGGGCTTACGCGGTACATTATATGCAAAAAAACAAGAAGAAAAGCGTCTTGATAGTACTTACTGCCAAGCTTGTGCCCCGTGTTTTTGGTAGAAGTTTCATATTTAGATTTTTATGCTTATTTTTGTGGGGTTTTTTTTCGAATCGATCTAAGTTGTCCATTTTCATCTATGTTGTCACATTTTCATCATACTATTTTATGAAGAATTGTTCCGCAAATTTTTAGCTAGTTGGTCAGACAAAAAGACAAGTTTGTCGTTAGTTGTTTATACAGCAGAAGTTTAGTCTGCCAGAACATGGCGACATTGTTACCCACTGTAGATAAGCAATTTAGCCAGTGCAGTATGACTGCTAGCCTGGGTCTTTAACGTGTACCAAGCAGTAGTGATACACGAACGCACGCCGGTACGATACTCATCCAGATCGAAACAGGCAGGGGACACTTGCACGGCGGCGGTGGCGATAAAGACACAGGCAGGACGTTAACAACTGCTTTCGAAAACTGCAGACTCTGGCCAGCACGGATCGCTGACTCTGATGCCAGGAGGACATCGTCATCTTCCAGCCCTCACTACCTCCAGCAAGCAACCCTGAGGTCGGGACACGTCACGGCAAGCCTTCGACGCCTGGCGGACATCGTCATCTTCCCGCCAGAGCTGCCACCAGCCCACAACCCTGAGCCCAGGACACGTCATTCTAAGCTCGATAAAAGGACAACGCTCAGCGAGATCCGTCACACTTGCTCGGCGGCGGTGGCGATAGCGACACCGGCAGCGACGTTAATTCAACTGCTTTCGAAAACTGCAGACTCTGGCCAGCACGGATCGCTGACTCTGATACCAGGAGGACATCGTCATCTTCCAGCCCTCACTACCTCCAGCAAGCAACCCTGAGGTCGGGACACGTCACGGCAAGCCTTCGACGCCTGGCGGACATCGTCATCTTCCCGCCAGAGCTGCCACCAGCCCACAACCCTGAGCCCAGGACACGTCATTCTAAGCTCGATAAAAGGACAACGCTCAGCGAGATCCGTCACACTTGCTCGGCGGCGGTGGCGATAGCGACACCGGCAGCGACGTTAATTCAACTGCTTTCGAAAACTGCAGGTTAGTACGAGTACACGCCATTTATTTTCCTTTTTTTTATTTACTTGTCCAATTGCCGCCGCCGTTGTTGCTGTTTGTGTTGAATTGCTACATTTTTTTTCTACTGAAATGAGTGAGTCTGATACATGCCTGTCCTGCAATGAAATACTTCCTGATAATGATGCATATCTAACGTGTTCAGAGTGCAATTATGGCTACCATGTAGGTACATGCTCGGGTGTAACTAAAACGAGCTACAAAAAAAGGAAGAGGCGTTAAAGAAAAAGTGGGTATGCCCAACGTGCCAAACATCGAAGACACGTGGAGGAGAGGGTGCTGCAAGCCAGAAACCCGAGTTGGAAGCTACATTTGCTAATGTACTCGCAGAAATAAACAAAAAATTATCGGAAATTCCGGAAATAAGAAACAAAGTAGACTCCTTGATGTCAATCAAGGAGACTGTGGACAGTATGGAAATATCTGTCCAGCATATGTCGAAGCAATATGACGAAGTATTAGCCGAGATGAAACGACAAGCGACTGAGATTGTGGACCTAAAGAAAAGAATAGCGAAGGTCGAGGCAAATCAGGAAGTACAAAAACTAAGGCAGCAGGTCAATAATCTGGAACAGTATAGCAGGAGACAAAACATTGAAATACACGGCTTACCGCTTAGTAATAATGAAAATCTACTCATTAAGGTAAATGAACTCGCAAAACAGCTACAGCTTGCTGATTTATGTCAAAATGAGATAGAAGGCCTTCACCGATTACCCGCTAAGCCAGGAAAAATCCCAGCTGTGCTTGTTCGATTCGTGTCGCGTATTACGCGGGATCAGTGGATGGAAAAAGGAGTCACCTAAACAGAGACGAAACCACTGTGCACCTGCTTGACAACTTGACACCGGAAACTAAGAAACTTCTTTGGATGATGAGGACGAAAGCTCAAGAGAAAAACTATCAGTACGCTTGGCAGAAGAACGGCAAGTTGTTTGTACGCAAAGCGCATGGGGAACGAGCAATCGGGATCCAATGCGAAGATGACTTTGAAAAAATTATCTGAAAAGGTACTGATAGTACGCTCTTGATTACCTGCATCTATCCACGATGCCGAAACAGCATGAAACTGGTTATTATGATACAGTTTCCTTTAACTCACTTGTGCATGACTCTACTTTTGTTCAAAATGGCAGTATGTCGGTCTTTCATGTAAACGCTAGAAGTCTGAGAAACAAATGGCTTGAAACTGAGATGTGTTTGGGTTCACTGGATCACAAATTTGATATATTGGCATTTACAGAAACGTGGTTCTTGAATGATCGTGATATAGTCCATTTTGCGGGATATAAATCTGAAGGTGTATATAGAACAAACCGCAGGGGAGGGGGAGTTTCTCTTTATCTTAAGGATAATCTTCAGTATATGATCCTCTCTGAATTTTCATACGTTAGTGATCATTATGAATCGATCGTCGTGAAGTGCCTTGATACACTAATCGCTTCAATTTATCGCCCTCCGTCGGGTGAAATAAAAAACTTTTCGAATATTTTTATGAGGTCCTTTGATTACGCGTCATCTTTGAATTTGCCAGTCATTATAGTCGGTGATTTAAACATTGATATGCTATCATCAAGCCCTACATGCCGACATTTCTGCGATATCATTGAATCTTTTGGCTGCGCAAATATGATTCATTCACCAACCAGAATAACTCTAGAAAGTGAAACTCTGATCGACGTATGTATTACCAGCTATGACTCGACTGATATTTTGTCCGGTATTTTGACTTTTGATCTAAGTGATCACCTTCCAATATTTAGCTTTTTTCAGCGAGCTAAAAAGGAAAAGAGGCGCACTTCGGATACGCCCATTTTCCAGCGGAGATTTTGTATGGATAGCCTAGCTGCTTTCCGTTCTCTAGTTGAAAGAATAAGTTGGGATGATGTTTATAGTGAAGGAAACCCGAATTTATCCTATGACGTATTTCTACGTAAAATTAAAGATTAGCTATGACAGTGCATTCCCTCTACGTCTTGTAAGAAGGCACGAAAGGTCTAGAAAACCATGGATCAGCCGTGAGCTTTATAAACGAATTACAGAACGAAATAAATTATTTGACAAGTTTATTCGATCAAAAGACCAGACAATATTAACTGAATATAAACGAAAAAGAAATAAATTAAACGCAGATATAAAGAAGGCACGGTTAGAATACTATAAGAACAAGTTCATTGCCGTATCGGACGACCCTAAGAAAATTTGGAAGGAAATGGGAAGGCTTATTGGTAAATCGAACAGCAAGATCCCCAATACTCTTAATTTTGAAGGTCATCAGTATAGCAATGCCTCATTAGCGGAAGAATTCAACTCTCATTTTTTGGGCTCCGGCGCTACATTAGGAACAGCGGATTTGACGCATGACTTGGGCAGATATGTTTTTCCTAGAGTCTCAAGTTCGATATTTTTGATCCCATGCAGCGAAAGTGAAATATTTGTCTTTCTGAGATCCTTACGGAATAATACTGCGGCAGGAGACGATGACATCAAAGCTGAACCAATCAAAGCTGTCGCAGATTTATTGTGTTCTCCTTTGCGACATATCTGCAATAATGCTTTGGCTACAGGAACTTTTCCAGATGGCATGAAGATCGCCAGAGTAGCTATTTTACACAAAGGAGGCATTCTTGATGACATTAACAATTATAGGCCCATATCTGTCCTTCCACTGTTTTCAAAGGTACTTGAACATGTGATAAAAACTCGAAATGAGTAAATTTCTTGATGAACAACATGTATTTGTAAAAGAACAATACGGCTTTCAGAGGGACAAATCTACGGAAATGGCGCTAGTAAATATTAAAGAACGGTTGTTAAATAATTTCGAAATGAAAAAATTCACCGTTGGAGTGATTTCTTGACTTTAAAAAGGCATTCGATTCAATAAAACACGATATCCTATTTCGCAAACTTCCTTTTTATGGAATCCGAGGTGTGGCGCTAGAACTGATCCGTAGCTATCTATCGAGTAGAATGCAGTATACGTGTCTAAATGGCTACCGATCAATGCCTGAACTAATCACGTATGGGGTTCCGCAGGGGTCAATTCTGGGACCATTGTTCTTTATTATCTATATAAATGACATTGTAAACATCCCACAAACTCCGGATATAATTTTATATGCGGACGATACGAGCTTGTTCTTTTCTGGTAATCATTTGCGGGACCTTGAAACTGCGACTAACATGTGGCTAAGGGAGCTATGTTCCTGGCTGGGATCAAATCAGCTACAGTTAAACGTGAACAAAACCAAATATGTAATTTTCAAGCCACGAAATAAACTTGATGACTGTAATATTATCTTAAAATTCCAAAACAGTGTAATTGAACGAGTCTCCACTTATAAATTTTTAGGTGTTCTTTTTGAAGAAAACTTATCATGGACCCCCATATAAATAAGATTCATAAGAACATCTCTCGATCCATTGGAATTTTATACAGAGTTAGATCTTTGATTCCAAATTGGTTAAAACTGCAATTGTATTACTCTTTAGTGCATTCTCATGTTAATTACTGTTTATTAGTCTGGGGTTCGACAACTAGGACCAACCTCGAAAGGCTCTTTATCATGCAAAAAATGGCAATTCGCTGCATAGATAATCTAAATTTCATGGACCATACTGCCCCGTACTTTTTAAAGCACAATTTGCTTAACGTTAACCAAATGTTTCATCTAGAAACTTTCAATTTACATACGGAACTACATAATTAACGACAAAACGACTTTTTTTGAGACATTCCTTTGGAATAATACTCAATATGATTTAAGGCATGAATCCTATAGGATACCTCGGTTAAGAACAACCTATGGAAACCAGAAATTAGAATACATGATACCTCAATTCCTAAACAAACATCCGGATGTTATGGGAATAATACTAAATAGTGCTTCACGTTGCAGCTTCAAATACGATTTAAAAAGGTATCTTCTGTCATGTCTGTTCAGAATAAATTTGAACGTCAAATTGTCTTTACATGCACTGTGTATAGTATTGTGAATCAGGTCTATTTTAGCTTCTGTATAAAATATGAAGTGTAATTTTCATCCTTGTGGAGGTAATGGTACCAATGATATTGCACTGCTGTTTCTTGCCGATGTTTTGTTTTTTGCCGATGTTTTGTACTTGTTTTTTTTCCATTGACTGCTGATGCAGTGTACTGAGGGGACTGGGCCTCGTCAGGCAGAGCTTATCTTCCTTTTGTCGTTTCTCCTTGTGACCCTGTGTCCGAAATAAATAAAAAAAAAGAAAGAAACAAACAATCCAGGATCCCTGGGTTCTGCAGCGCGAGCTTTCGTTCCACGTGCCCGGAGGTGGTGCGCGCTAGCCCACTCGGTCATCGATCTTTGGTCACTGGCGTCAATTAAATTCGCAAGGTAGAAAGTATTCGAAGAAGACAACAAATTTGGAAGTTGGCACGATGACGCCACCAGCGCGTTGACTCGATTGAAGGAAGGGGCTTGTGGCTTGTGCAGGGCCACGAGGGAACAAACGTTCTTTTTGGTTTGCCTTGACACGGAGTCAGTCGCATTTCTTTCGGGTGCCACCGAGCAATAATACATGGTGTCAAAAGTGGGACCCCCTCGCCCCGTAAAGGAGGCAAACATCTCTCCCGGCTTTCCCTTTCCTTCTCTGGACCTCATTACAAGAAGAAGAAGAAGACGCCGCCTCTGAAGCTTCGGGTGTCCCCTGTGGTTGCGGACCGCACCGAGTCTTGGATCGGGCAAATGTCGCTACCGGACTCGCCCTCAGGCCGCCTGAACACTTCCACTTTGGGGACGCTTCGAGTGGCCGGCGTGGATCGCCGAGTTCAACGATTTCCGTCACACAAGCGGACTGGTCGCACTGAACGAAGAAACGCAGGTACGAACTCTTATCTACATCATGGGTCGTCAGGCTAGGCAAATTTTCAACACCTTCGGGTTATCGACGCCAACGCCAAGAAGCACGACACCGTGAAAGCGAGATTCGACGGTCACTTCATTCAAGTCAGGAACATAGTATACGAGTCTGCACGTTTTAACAGGCGGGAACAGGGGCCCACTGAAACAGTGGACCAATACGTAACCATGCTCTACAACATGGCGGACCGATGCGACTACGGATGCTCGCGTAGCAATACGTAACTGGAACGAAGCAATATTAAG
>JAZHYW010023788.1:0-18410 GCA_037355805.1 Ixodes ricinus
ATGACGGACTGTGTGAATTTAAAGTAATGCCGTAACACGACTTTGGTTTGGGCTAGTTGGTTCTTACTTGACATGATTAAAAATAGCGCTAACTTGACAAGGACAACAAAGAAGGCAGACGTACAACAGGACTCGCGCTGGCGATGGTGTATATTGCTTGGTTGGATGATAAATAAACTTAGTTGGAAGTTTAAAGCGCCAGTCCTGTTGTACGTGTGCCTTCTTTGTTGTCCTTGTCAAGTTAGCGCTATTTAAATCATGTAAGGTAATGCCGTTCGGTCTGTGCACAGCACCGGCAACCTTCCAGGGTGTTATGGACACTGTCCTTTCCTTCTTGAAATGGCAGAGCTGTCTCGTCTACCCCAGCGACGTTTTCGTGTTCGCAAGCGAATTCGACGAGCACCTCAGACGACTACGAGCCGTGCTACGGGCCTTCAAGGCTGCTGGGCTGACACTCAAGCTTTCGAAATGTCGGTCCGCCTATGGAGAGCTGGAATTCTTGGGCCACGTCGTGAGTGCTCAGAATGTAAGCCCTGATCCTGCAAAGACGTCCGGTGTCGCCGAATTACCGAAGCCATCGGACAAGAAGGCCGTCCGAAGATTCCTAGGGCTGTGCGCGTACTACAGACGTTTCGTACGTGACTTTGCACAGATTTGTGCACCGCTGACGCGTCTGACGAAGGACGACGTGTAGTTTGAGTGGGTTGAAGAGCAAGAACAAGCGTTCGACGAACTCACGCGAAGGCTGCAGTCGCCCCCTATGCTCGGACACTTTGGTCAGTCGGCGGAGACTGAAATACAGACGGACGCCAGCAATACCGGTCTCGGTGCGGTACTTGTTCAGCGACAAGAAGGGGCAGAGAGAGTAATCGCATACGCAAGCCGCGCGCTGTCTAAGGCAGAACAAAATTATTCAACGACCGACAAAGAATGTCTCGCTGTCGTCTGGGCGATAACCAAGTTCCGTCCGTACTTGTACGGGATCCCGTTCCGCGTGATCACAGACCACCACGCCCTCTGCTGGCTCGCAAACCCCAAGGACCCGTCAGGACGCTTCGCTCGCTGGAGTCTTCGACTGCAAGAGTTCGACGTAACCATTGTGCACAAGTCTTCTCGCAAGCATAATGACGCCGACTGCTTGTCTAGGGCCCAAGTCGAATCTCCTCCCGACAGCACCGACGACGACGATGACGCCCGTTTCCTCAGAGCAGTTACAGATGCCGACATGGGAGCCCTTCAACGAGACGACCCGGAACTTCGCGCCGTGATCGACCACCTCGAAGGTCAAGGAAGTTCCGTTCCGCGAGTCTTGGCCCGAGACTTGTCAAGCTTTGTTCTGCGGCGAGGCGTGCTCTTCAAGAAGAACTTCGGAACCAGCAACCCTGCCTGGCTGCTGGCTGTGCCTGCCAGCCTGCAAGAAGAAATCTTTCAAGCATGCCACGACGACCCGACGGGTGGTCACCTTCTCTACAGCAGGACGCTCGCCCGGATTCGTGACAAGTACTACTGGCCGAGACTCCCGAAAACCTTTCATCTGTACACATGGTCGTGCCATGAGTGCCAACGACGTAAGAAGCCTCCGACAAAGCCAGCAGGGCTCCTGCAGCCGATATCTGCCCCGACTACGCCCTTCCAGCAGGTCGGAGTGGATTTGCTTGGGTCGTTCCCAACACCGACGCAAGGAAACAGGTGGATTATCGTCGCGGCCGATTATCTTACACGATACGCCGAGACGAAAGCCCTTCCATCGGGAACAGCGGTGTAAGTCGCCAAGTTTTTGGTCGAGTCCATTCTCCTTCGACATGGCACACCTGAAGTGCTGATCACAAATTGAGGGTCATCTTTCCTGGTACAGCTGACTCGAGAGATACCTCGGCTCAGCCACGCTAGCCATCGACGAACCACCGCTTATCAGCCGCAGACCAACGGGCTAACAGAGCGGCTCAACAAGACGATCGCCGACATGATCTCCACGTACGTCGACGTAGAGCACAAGACGTGGGACGAGGTGTTGCCGTACGTTACATTTGCGTACAACACAGCGGTACAAGAAACCACAGGAATGACGCCGTTCCAACTGGCACACGGCCGGACGGTTACAACGATGCTGGACGCCATGCTGCCTCACGTGCCAACCGACGATGGCAACGACGACGCTCAACTGATCTGTCAACGCGCGGAGGAAGCTCGTCAACTGGCAAGAATCAAGATTCAAGAGCAACAGCGAGTCGTTGCACGCCGGTATAACCTTCGTCTCAGAGACGTCTACTTCCAACCCGAAGACCGGGTATGTGTGTGGACACCGATACGGCGCCGCGGTCTCAGCGAGAAGCTTCTCAAACGCTATTTCGGACCCTACAAAATCATCCGACGCCTCGGCGATCTGCACTACGAAGTTCTACCCGACAGAACGCGCCCATCTGCAAGACGCCAGCCACGACCCGAGGTAGTGCATGTCGTCCGGCTCAAGCCGTATTAAGAGCGATAGAACTTTGGACTGCCGTCAAAGAGTGAACTGTGAACTGTGGCTCGCGACTCTGCTATCCTTTGGTTGTGTAGTTGTGTTTTCGCTTTGTGCTACGTCGGGACGATGCACTTTTTAAAGGGGGAATAATGCCGCGAGCGCAGCTGACTAAGTAGGCAGCGTGCTCGTGGCCTAACGGTTATCGCGCATTCTTTTGCCGGCGCTCGCAGCGATCGGTCGATAGGATGGCGAGCTCCGAAGGAGCGATGATAACGGCCGCTGCCGGCCGCGGTATCTCGTCTGCTGATGATTATAAGATACTTCTGCCTTCTCTGCCTTCTGAAGCAGCCACGGTGAATTCTGTTTTTCTACACTGCGACGTAACCGGCCGTCCATACCGAATTGAGGACTTTCGAGAAGAGCTGCAACGACTGCAAATCCTCGGCGACGTGGCGTCTTTTGGCGCCTATCAAATGAACCACGTGTGGCTCGTCACCTTCCACTCTGCGTCAACGAGGAACCGGCTGCTCGCCGCCAAGGAACTCACTGTCAAAGGCAAGCGATGTATCCTCATCGATCCGAAGAACTCTGAAACCTGTCTAAAACTTCACTGGGTACCTTATCACGTCCCCGACGATACAGTTCGACGAGCACTTGAGCCGTATGGCAAAGTACACGAAGTAACCCGTGAGACGTGGAGAGCCCAAGGTTTTCAAGGAGTCCAGTCAACAACAAGGCTCGTTCGGATTACTCTGAAGGAGGGCGTCAGTAAAGAAAGCGTCCCTCATCAACTTCGTTTCTTCGGCGGCTCTGCACTCGTCCTAGTGCCCGGAAGAGCCCCGCTCTGCCTCCGGTGTAAGAAGACCGGCCACATCCGAAAGGACTGCCGCGTCCCCCGTTGTGACGATTGCCACCGCTACGGCCACACAAGGGAAAACTGCGTCAAATCTTACGCAGTGGCAACGGCCGGACCACTTCCGGACGAGAACACCGACCTTATTATGGACGAGGCAGAAGCCGAGCTAGCAGCCAGTGCGAACGCCTCCGTAAGGACGCTTCCTGCGACGCCGAGGATTGCCGAAACGCCGACGCCTGGAACCAGGGAAACTTCTCCACAGGTCGAGCTCCCCTCGGACGCTCCCTCTGGGGAACCACAGCAAGGCGGTATGGAGGCGCCTCTTACAACGCCTGGGGAAGAGTCGCAACTTACAGCCAAGGTACCAGAGCCAGATGGCGGGTCTACAGACAGCGAAATGCGGGACGAAGCCATGGTAGCGGGAGCCGCTACACCAACCAAGCGACCGCACGAGCAAGACCGAAGCCCTGGGGCAGAGGACGGAGTGCCGACCCAACAGCGTTCGAAACTGGTCACGCCGTGTCGCGGACGGCGCAAGCCGCCCACGCTCCGTGCGGCTCAGGACAGCCGCCTTGAGACGGACTCTTAGCACGGAACCTGGCACGAACCTTCTACCGCGGCTCGTAGTGAGTCCTTCTTCTTGCTAGTTCGAGCGCGTCAGTATAGGGTTCTAGGTTTCCTACTTCTTTCTTGACTAGCAAATGAAAAAACGGTTTAACGTATTAACCCTAAATTGCATCAGCCTAATTGTTCGGAAAAGAAAACAGTGGGTACTCAACGAACTACTGAAAAGAAATGCCGATATTGTGTTCTTACAGGAGACGAAGCTCGCCTCCGATTTACAGGTACAGGAAATGGCCTTGTTTTTTGAGAGACACTTCTATCTTTTTCATTCTAACGCTGTCGCGCACAGCGGGGGAGCGGCTATTCTCATTCGAAAAGATAAAGCTTTCACGCTACTTCCCGAGTGGGAAAGTGATAAGAGCGGAAGGATCTGTGCAGTAGATATGCTGTTTCACGGTGATATCTTTAAACTTGTTTGTGTGCACGCACCAAATGCGCCGGCCGACCGCAAATCGTTCTTTATCAATTTACGCCAATACTTAGACACACCTGCAAAGACGATACTGGCGGGCGATTTCAATTGTGTTTTGAAGGCACGAGATTGCTCCAACGGGCTAAAATCAGACTCCAGTATCGTAGAGTTGAATAAACTACTGCGAGATTTCGATCTTCAAGATGTGACAGAGATGGCGGCAGCACCGGGCCCGGAATATACCCACTGGCAGGGCACTTGTCACGCCCGTCTCGATCGGGTGTACGCTTCAAGTGAATGCGTGGCGACTGCTGACGCATACACGGTTACCCCTGTTGCCTTCTCGGACCACGCAGTCGTTTCGGTCTGTTTAGGAAGAGCAAAGCGCAAAGAAAAAGAGCCTCGAGCTGGAGCTCCTGGAAAATGAATGAAAGCCTTTTAGAGGACGAGACTTTAATTAAACAAATAAAGGACGTCATCCGGAATACAAGCGAAGTAGGCGCGGTAGATGCCGTCAGCTGGGAATTGCTCAAAGAAGAGGTAAAGTTAATCACTTTCCGGTTCAGCCAAGAAAAGGCTGCACGAGCGCGAGCAGAGAGACGCTCCCTAGAAAATACTCTGCGAATCTTAGTTCGCGAAGAAAACCATACTCCCGGAGTATTCGCGGAGGATATTCGTGAATGCAAATCGAGGCTGCTGTCGCTTTTAGAGGAGGAGTACCAGGGAGCGATGGTGCGATGCAGGCTGCAAGCGCTACAGCGCGAGGAAAAACCGGTTAAAATCTTCAAAACTAAAGAACGTCTGCACGTACGCCGCAACCAAATAACATCGCTACGAGCTGGAGATGAGATTGTTTCGGAGCAGGAGCGAATAGAAAAAGAATTAGTCGACACGTTCACAAAACTGCTGGGAGGGCAAAAAGATGCAAACGGGACCTGTTTCGAAAGATTCTTGGAAGTTATGCCTGAAATTCCTTCAGAGATCTCGGAAAGAATAAACAGTGAAATTTCGGAAAAAGAAATTGAAGAGGCGATTAAAGAGCTCAAAGTCAGGAAGTCGCCGGGAATTGACGGCCTAGGATCACTGTTTTATAAAAAGTTCGCGAATCTGCTAGTCCCGCTGCTTCGGGCCGTATATCAAGACATCTTAAAACGCAACTTGCTGCCTCCGTCCATGCGACAAGCATTAACTGTGCTTATCCCGAAGAAAAGCACTGCCTCCAGCGCCACGAGTGTAGACAACCTGAGACCAATCAGTCTACTGACCACAGACTACAAAATTCTGGCGAAAATTCTCTCCAAACGTCTGGAGGCGGGGTTAAGCGGCATCGTAGGAGAACACCAGCCCTACGGTTTTAAAGGCAGATCCATCACTACAAACGCGCACACAATGAGAATCATATGTGAGACAGCGGAGGCGGAACAGTACCCAATTGGAGTACTGCAAGTAGACCTCAGCAAAGCGTTCGATAGAGTGTCACACTCCTTTCTTTTTGCGCTTCTTGAACGATGCCGCCTAGGAGGAAGATTAACAAAGTACATAAAAATTTGCTACAAAGACATTACAACTCGGCTGTTAGTAAACGGACAACAAACTGCCCCGATAGAGGTCCGATCGTCGGTTCGGCAGGGATGCCCGATGTCGCCTTTGTTATTTGCATTATATTTAGAACCTTTGTGTAGATCAATCATCACCGATGTCAATATTCGCGGGGTTCATCTAAGTTCCGAGCCGACCAAAATACTAGCCTATGCAGACGACGTCGCTTTGATCTGTTCGTCGAAGCTAGAACTGGAGCTGGCTTTGAATCATATAAAGAACTTTTGCAAAATATCAGGAGCAGCAATGAATACCTCTAAATCGACCGGATCCTGGCTGGGCCCATGGACGTTCAAACCAGAGGAATATATGGGCATAAAGTGGTCTTGCTCACTCGACAATTACCTTGGTATTCGACTGGCGACGGAATCCTTGAGCACTGGCCATGAAGGTATTCACTTAAACAAGGTTAACGGGAAAATGAACGAATGGAACGGAAGACATCTCTCACTTTTTAACAGAGCGTTTGTCTGCAACTCTGTCTTTTTCTCGAGTGTATGGTACGCGGCACAAATTTTACCATCCCGGCAAGGAGAGGTTCATAAGTTCCACAGACTTTGTGCCACGTTCATCTGGCAGTCTTTATTTGAAAGAATGCGAAGAACCAATTTGTTTCTGAGCCTGTTCAAAGGGGGTTTGGGACTCGTGAATCTAGAGTTAAAAATAAAAGTTCAACGCTTTCTGTTTTTCCGGGACCAGATTAATCCGGTGTCAATAAGAGCGCTAAAACGTCTAGGGGGACGGTACTTGCCCTCCTGGATAGTGAGTACGGAAGACGCCTCTATGAAAGCACCCGTACTCCGATTCTATAAAGAAATTAATGAGGCGATCCACTTCTTCCACGCCAGGTTCTCCTGGGACTATCTAATCCAAGTGAACAGAAAAAGGCTGTATTGGGATACTGTTGACTTAGTCATTCCGCCCCCATTATACCGCCCCCCACAGGGAAATTCAGAAGGATCGAGAGTATTCAAAAAATTGCGCAAATACCCTGTAAAAACAAGCATCAAAGACTTCTTCGTAAAGTTTCATGTAGAAGTGCTGCCTGTTAAAACATGGCTTGAGAGCAAAGGGTTCTTTGTAGCATGGTCGACCAATTGTGCACTGTGTCCTTTCCCGGAGACTTTGCAACATGTTTTTCTGTTCTGTACAAATGCGGAAATATTCTGGTCTGAACTTCGAAATGCTTTTAGCATCAGTGCACGGTTGAACTGGGAGACCTTGAAATATCTTCAAGTCGAGGCAGGTGAAAATAAAAAATGTACAGAAGTGCTACTGCTGCTAGGGTTGCACGCTATCTGGAGATCACGAATGGACCACACACTGGTGTTAGAAAAGGGCAAACCTGCTTGGCACCACTTTGTTGAGGGCTTTGCACACACCAGTAGCCTCCTGGAACACACTGAAATGCCGGGTTTTGAGTCATGGCCAGCGATGGAAGTCGCGTTAAGAAACTATATGGTTAAAAGAGGAACATTTAAGCACTAGACATTGTATAATGCTCAAACCTCTATGTGAATGTACCGGGTCATACATATGTATTAAGGTCTAATATTCTGCGTGTGTTCTTTGGCCAAGGTGGCCCTCTGTAATGCTTTTATTTGTAAATAAACACATTTTATTAAAAAAAAAAGCGCTAACGGTTATCGCGCGTGCCTTCCACGCAGAAAGCCAGGGTTCGATTCTTGGCCGCGGTTACGCATTTTTGTTGACTCTAATGTAATGTTCTTGTAAATTCGAGAACCGTGTTGCTGATTCGAGGTTAGAATGTTCTACACGCCGAACCTTCCACGCCGATTGTTCCAGAAGCCCATGCGTGTAGAAATGGGGCTCCGCGTGGCCAGCCGGACTCAGTCTCGCCACAGTGCTCGATCCTGCGGTTTCGCCGACATCAACGCCCGCGACGCTGTGCTGTTTTCTTATCTTCCTTTTTTGTTTTTGGCACAAGTTCGCCCCATTAAACGTTTAGTTTCTTCAGTTATCATCGCCTCATTAATTGTCATTCGTGACAATATTTACATCCACGAACATCTAGAAAGTATTCACAGAAAGTTTCATTAGTTTACACTACATAGTTAATTTTTTATTAATTATTTTCGATCCACCGACGCTAAAGAAGAGGTAGGGGTTGAAGCAGTTTGAATGCATTTTTCTCTGTTTCACTTTTCGGCATTAATTTCACTTTCCTATTACACGATAGAAAATTATTCTTTTATGGTTTTATGGGATAGAATATTGTGAGGAAAATGCCTGGCTGGTTAGTTTTTCTGCTTTACCATTTTTTTGTGCTAAAAAAACTACATTTGTAAAAAACCGCGGACATGAAAAAGTTTTTAATCTTATGGAGTTATACTTACGAGAAATAATGCATTGTAGCAAAATAACTAGTTGGGTATGTGCTATGGGTATTCCAATGAATATATAACATATAATAAACAAAAATCGTTATTTTATTTATTATGATAGTTTTGCAGAGCGAACACACTGAATTTCATATTTTAACATCCATAACAAGCTTCAGAATTAACATAGGACAATGAAATTGGGCAGAGATGGTCTTGCCGCTCATAAAAACTTCTATTGCAAACTGATTGAAATCAAGCAAGTGGCACAGAAGTCGGCGTTTTTGGGTAGTGTCCCCTTTAAAAGGGGTCTCGGTTGTTCCCACGTGCGGCAAGTGAAACTATTTCTACATGACAATGCTACAAAGTTCTCATATCTTTAATTGAGGTACATCAGTGCCTATTTAATCACAAAACTGCTCAGTCAAGTACAACAATATTGATGTTAAAAACACTTGTGGGTCAAACTTGTCAATACGGCCTTTCGTACAGTTGTGGGTTTTTAACTCTCCAGTCGAAAATCCAGGACGTCTTCGTCGCCTCCTTGTAGGTGGCCAGCCATTGGTAAGCGCCTGCGTCGCTTTCTAAATTTGTGCGAAGAATTACAAGTTCATTGTCGCTTCGTTCGAGCTCGCACTGGAAAAGTTCAGAGCCCCCACCACTGCTCGCGCGTAGGACGCGAAGTCGGCGGCACAGGTCGACGGCTAGTAACGTTACGCTCAGCTAAACGGCTTCACCAGCATTGCACCAGCCGCACCAGCATTGCGTAAACGTGCACGGCCCATCTTTCCAGACTATAGCGACTATAGTTTTGTTGCAGGTCGTTTTATTTTGTTATATTGACTGTTGGAACATATTTTATGGCGCTTTGCCGCAGGTGTATGCTACGGTATTCTGCTGCTTTACTTGGGGAGGGGTGATGGCCGCCGCCGAGAAGAGCGCGGCAGTTTATCCGGTTAGAGGGGAACCACGTGACCGTCGGCCAATCGCTTTATTCTTCCCGCCTCCCTTTCCTCCTCTCCTTTTTTCCCTCGCCCTCTTAAGGGCCCAGGCAATCGGAGACACGCCGCCGGGGCGGCTGAAGATAACCATGAACAAAAAAAAAGAACAACACTTCGTAACTTAGCTCCTCCCCACCAAGACTCTTGCGTTGACACCTGCTGTGAGGGCAACATAAATTTTGCTACCCCAAATAACGCACTGACAACCGACCGCGTAGCCTACAATGAACCAGAAGCAAAACTATAAAAATTATGCGCTATAAGTTCACCCAGCACTCATCCTTAAATGTCAACAAAATTAAACGGCACCGATAAAAAATTACAATTCTAAAATCAAAGTAAAATTGTGAACAAACTACTGCCGCAGGTAAAATGTCAGAGCACACCAAAAATATGCACACTAACAACAAGGGCACAGCCTGCCTTGTACAGCCATCCATCTACACTTACAGATTTGACAGAAAATGAATCACTCCTGTCAAGATTCTGCTCAAAAATGAAGTGCTTAATGCTGTCAGGTAGGTGTTCATACAATACACGTTGACAGCCAGCTGTTGTGGGGACACTTCTGTCGTCACCGCCAATGAGGGTAAAACACTGGTAGAACTGGTGTCTCATTGTTAGGATTCTGGAAAGGTTCTTGAAGTTGCGGATCTTACGAGAGATGTAATAAAGTACTGGTGTTTTGCCTCAAAGCGCATTGCCCAGAGTTCGACTAAGGGCCCAAACTTCTGAATGCATGACGGGTAGTGAATGAGGTAATGCATTTTGCAGGGAATTTTGACAGCTGGAAGCATTGAATTGAAGTCCATGAAAAATAATTGAATCTTTCGCTGCAGGAGTGCAATGTGTGAAAATGGAATTTTTCGGCTCATGAAGATGTCGCAGATTTTTCGAAGCAGCAGGTAAAGTTACCAGGTTTGGTTTCCTGAAGGAATGCAGTCACCAACATAGAACGTCAGATGATGGAAAAGGCAGAAAACCTGTGTGGCTGACTGTTTCATACCTGCCTCTCCACGGGACTGGTTAGGAAGAGGGTCTGGTTTATTCCGAACGTCACAATGGTCATAGTACCACCAAAGGATGCACTCGTTCAGCTGACGAAGTGAAAAGAAGCCGCGTGCGATTAAAGAAGCAATAATGTGTTTCAGGGCAAAGGGTATACAACACCTTCCAGAAGATCATGCATCCCATCTGGTGGAAAGTGCTGTGTTAGATCAAATTCCTGGGATGTGATAGCACAGGCTTTCTGAACTCCAGACATCGACCCTGTCGGGAGCCCAGCATTCAACATACTCATATGGTGCTGGTGTCCAACTTGTGTGCGCAATGCAAAGTCAGTCTCATTATGCTTGTGCTTAATTTCATGACGTAGTGCCATGCAAAACCTGCATATTCTGCCACGACTAAAGCTGCACTGAAAACCGCCCATCCTATGACTAGACAGGTTGTCACCGGTCATGGTGAAGTCTGAACCCTTTGCCACTTCACCATTCGCAACTATACCTTCATTTTCTAGGGTGCTTATCTACGCTAGCAGCGGTGCAAGAATCTTGGGTAAACCATAAGTGGCCACATGCTTGTCTTTGACTAGAAGGGCTAAGTGTATTCCTGCATATGCTGAGCGGAATTTTGCGCCAAAATTCAGGACAGAGAAGTACGCTGCAGTCAACTTTTGTTTGCCACGCTTGCTGCACAGCGGATTACACACTTCGAATTCATCGCTATACAGCTGTAAACAGGTTTTACAGCTATCACCGGCAAAGTATGTGTGTTCACTAAATGCACTTCCGTCAAATACAGAGCACATGTGGACGTCCAGTCGCATGTAGGAATTGAAGTCGCCTGACCAAGTTGGATGTTCTAGAATGAGCGTTAAACTGCACAGAGGCACGTATGTCCTGGTGTCGGCCTTCCCATTTGAGTTAATTCCTAGAGTTGCAGTGCGCGGCTCAATATATGAAAAATGTGTTTTCCAGTATGTAGCTTGTCCAGTTGTAGCTCGCAAAGTAGCTCATTCACTTTGCCAGCTTCTTTGTTGATAGAATGCAATCGTTCATCTTCGAAAATAGCCTTTATGTAAAAAATTACATCTTTGGCTATTTCGTTTAAAGTTGACTGTGGAAGACGCCTCTGCTCTTTCCACTTAAAGATCTAAAGCGCCAATTGCTTAACATAGTCGCTCGATTTGGGGTTGGGTTCATCTCCTTCTTCAGCCATCTTTTCTTGTAGCCCCGGTAGCCCCACTTTGTCGAAGTCGGTCTCCGCAGCATCCACATCACTTGGAGCACCACCGTCACTTTGTGCTGCCTATGCACTTTGCGCTTCACGATGAAGCACTTCCTCGGTATGGATTGTCTTCTTTTCAAGTAGTTGAGTGTGATGTCGATAGACATGCTTCTTGTATGACTTGAACAATTGAAATGTTTTCATGCCTCCACTGAGGCCACACATCCAATTGCTTTCATCTCCATGAACCGAGTAGAGGTGTCTGAAGAGCGACCTTAAAACACACAGTTGCTGCATCTCGGGCAACGATAGTAGCGGACACCTGGCATATGAACGAAAAACAAATGGACCATATGAGTAATTTTTTGCCCCTTGTGATGTTCATTTAATATGAAACAAATGCAGAAAACAACCACTGTTATGGATGTCCAAATACAGCATACATTAAGAATAGCACCAACTGAAAACAACAGTCATATCACAAGCACTTCCTCATATCATAACTATAATCATGCACAGTGTACTGACTTGTTTCCATCTTGGCAGTTCTATTCAAACTAATTCATGCCTACAAAGAATAATATGACTACTATTTAGAGAATATAGCCCAGCAAATAAAAGGAGGAGTAACATATGGCTTAAATTAAGCACAAACATGATAAAAGTAACCCAAAGACAAGACAAAAAAGACAGACCAGACGCAAAAAAATGTCGTGTCTGTGCCGTCCATATAATCTCCTTTTAGGCTGAACATTTATGGAATGGTCAGGCGACAAAAGATCTGCGTTCTACAAAACCTAAAAACAAATCCGTGTTCCCGAAACGAAATTATCTTGAAGTTCGCGTACGTCACTGTCCCCTTCGTCGCTTGGTGCTGGACGGCTGACTTGATTTTGGGGACACATTTCGAGTCCGACTCGTCCGTCTAGCTAAATCTATCACTTACAGTCCAACACAGTGCCGCCATATAATTACACATTCAGCCTATAGTTTCAATACAAGCCATCACATATATTTACTTCGCTTTTCTCGCCTTTCTTGCGAAAAGAGTTCACCGCAGTGTTTGCAAGGGAACTACTACCGGGAGCCTAGATTAAGAGAGCGCTCTACTAGAGGCTACGGAACATGTGGTTTATTTATTTATTTTATTTATTAATAATACTACCTGGCCCACACGGGGCCGTGGTAGGAAAGGCACAACAGTGCAATAGAAATACAACACATTTGGACACCAATAATTACAAAATAACACTAATGCATTGCATCAAATATAAACACCCGATATACGAATACAACACATTTGAGCACCAATGATTACAAAATGGCACTAATACATTGTATCAAATAATAAACACCTAATATACAAGGAAATGAGAGGCGACATATCTAGAAGTTCTATTTTTCAAAGCAAGCAGTTACCCTATCAATGAAATAATTGAGAGTATCTGAATTTGCAAGGTCAGCAGGCAACCTGTTCCATTCAACAATTGATCTAGAAAAAAAAAGAATATTTGAATGTGTCCAGTCGAACTTCATACTGTATTATTCAGCGTGCATGAGACGGCCTGGTGTTTAATCTGCCCGAAAAATGTATGCATTTTGTACCGTCTATGTACGATGATGATGATGATTAGGGTTTTAGTGGCGCATTGACAACGGAGGCCATATTGCGCCAATTCAATAGTGTCTATGTTTAATTTACCATGAATCATTAGAAATAAGACATTGTCTATCTATCCGCCCGGATACCATGATATGCTTTCTGCGATCGACTACGTTAGGATTCTGCCAATGTTGCCTTGTCTCCAGGAGCTCATGATCATTATTTAAGATTCATTATTAGAATTACTAGAGCTCTAAAATATTTGAAACTTGGACTTTATACTAAGTAACCTTTTGAGAATAATCTAACTTGATTAATTTTCGTGTGACTGCAGGCTGCAAGTGAGAAGGCGCGCGCACATAACACGCTTGCCTTACGTCTTACCTTTTCACGTTTGCAGGAGGGCCGCCTGGTAGATTTCAGTCGTGTTTCCTTTTCATGGGTTCGTTGACTAGCCGCGAGTGCAGGGAACGCCTCACATTCTCGCCTCTATTGCCTCGGTCTTGCTGCCGCTGCTATCTGTCATATCACGCCAGTCACTCTGCGTCCGTCTGCAGTCGGGTGTCGGCACTTGTAGTAGAGGCATAGGTAGAGGTACGTGGCGCCACTCACAAAAGCGCGGGAATCCAGTCTTGCCGTGAGCCACAGTCTTGTCGTGAGCCATTGGTCGTGAGCCAAAAACACTTGCAAGGCTTATGTACCGTCATATGTCTTGGATCCCGGACTGCTGAAGAGTGATGCGTTCGCGGAATTCTGCCGTCGGTTAGTTTAGTAGTCCCTCTGAACTACCGCATTGCTTGACGCGCTAATAGGTTGATGGTGCGTTATTAATATAACAGCCGGATCGAAATGAATGTTCAGCAGAACCAAGCAGAACTATTAGCCCTCATTAAGCGACGTTGCGGCCATTTTGCTTGTAGGTACGGTTCCTCCCTCGGCGCCCCTGCTCTCCCAGTCACGTGACCTAGAATTCCTTCTTCTAGGGACAATAGTTAACTTTAACCCACGGTTCGCGTTCGAGAAAACGGGCCCTGGACGTTCCGTGCGATCCGTTCTATATGCTCTGCGTCAGCTGCCCCACGTTCTGCGCCAGCTCGTCCAACCGCTCAAGGAGCTGCCCCATGCCGAGCGTGATATGAAACATGATTTGAAGATTTATTGACTTCCAACATCTCCTGCAGGTTAGGAAGACTTCGCTGACACCAACTATTGGAAGCTTATGTGTGAAGTAAGTGTGTATTTATTCATGTTACTGTGCTTCAGGGATCTGTCAGCATTACCTGTCCCTGGAACCTTTCGTCTCTTGTATCTCGGCCTTCGTTAGCCTCGAGCAGGCGCCGTTGTTTGGCCACGGCCGAAAAGGCCACCTCGTCCCGCCGCTCCCGTCGAGAAACTTGAGGGACTCGACGAGGCAGCCTTGGTCGAACCGTGGCTTGTCGTGCTCGGGGCTGTGGTATCTCTGCAGGGAAACGTAGTTTAGATCAGTAATAAGTGTGGTCATGTTCATGTTGCTGACGGTATTAGTTCCCATTAGTCAAGTAACGTATCTCACGCAATGAGGTAGAGGCATCCCGATCTGCCTCCTCCTCCACCTCCTCGTGGAACGCCGCCCCGCATCCTGCGAATCTGGGCGCGTCCTCTCGCCGGAGGGCGCCCACAGACTGCACCTACATGGCACATTCATGGTTACGTGTGTGCACTGCATGCACTGTAACATGTGCAATCTCTTATGTTTTTTATAGAGTGAAATGGAGCTATGCTCCAGCTTTAGATTCTACACAGGTTTGTTCTTGTAGTAACTTTTGCAGTTTGCTGTAAAAACAATACTGCAAATGAATGACTTGTGGTAAACCTCTTGTGAGTGCCAGCGAAGTAGCTGCTCCCTGTCGTCTGCGTTTGACCCTATATGCCCGAAGGAAAAATCCATCAATGTAACTCTGTTTGGCAGTCAATGTTTTCTAGTGGACCGCTGACTGTGCCTGACTGTACGTCAAGCATGTCTGATTGGCCAACAAGCTACTCTGACCGACAGTCAAACTCCAGTCAGACTCCATTTGTCGGCTTTCTGATGGTTTCCTGGTGGCAGTCTTCCACCGCGGAATGCCGTCCAGATTTCTTGGTGTCAATTCTGATCGTACATCGTATGTCTCTGACTGTACGTCAGAAAGCTTTGACGGGAAGACAGACGTACGGTCAAAGGACGTAAAGTTCGTTCGAATACCACTATTTCGTCAAATCTATGAATACGAAAAATAATCTATGCACGAGAAAACGATTTCAGGACGTGAGCCCATGAAACCGCTGATGTTAGAGGTATGACGAGCAGGGCACCCGACAACCCTGATCAGACGCCCGCCGAAACGCCGAACACGCCACTTTCTATATTTTCTCTTCGCCCATAGAGGCTTCGCCGAGCTTCCATGAACGATCGCTCTCGACTCGTTTTGTTTGCCCGCTTGCTCCAACCTGTCGATCCTGCCCGGGCTCTACAATGTCATATGTTTTAGTAGAATTTCTCCTCGACAAGACTTAGCCTGTCGTGAGTTCCGACTATGTAAGGAACTTTAGCGGTGTAGTTGAAGACGACAAGGTGTACCAGGTATACTGGGCCGGAGACGCGTGAACAAAAGGAGGGTTCTACGACGCGAAAGTACTCTACATGGCAGGTGAGTAGAACTGAAGTACGGCGATTGATGTACGAGTGCTTTGCATAATATGCTGAAGGCTTAACTGCATATGGAGCCGAAGCATTCTTGAGAGGCTGTGTCTACGGTGCCGTCCGACGGCACTCCACTCGCGCCTACAAGTGCCGTCCTAAAGAGAGTCAGACGGCGCGTGTATCACTGGGGAGCTCGTTAACCACATCCCAGTGTCTAGAGTACCGTCCGACGGCACTCTTGCAGAGCGTTCGAGTGCCGTCCGACGGTACTCTACTCACGCGTTCAAGTGCCGCCCAAAAGTCTCGTATAAAACGAGTTCTCAAACCGAGTTCTTTGAAGCTGCAGTGTAGCTTAGCCATTCTGTTTCTGGCTGCCGATAGGAGCGGACGCAGAATGGGCTCCGTGCGAGCAGCGATAGCGGCCGTTCCAGGCCGCGGTGACTCGGCAACTACCGTATCGAAGAAATATAGGATTGTTCTGCCCCCGCTGCCAACCGGTGAGGCGATGAAGCGTGCAGTTATACTACACTGCGACATCGCCGGACGACCCTACAGTATTGAAGATTTCCGGAAGCCGTTGAAAGACGTCGGTGTGATCCGGGAGGTCGCCGGAATCGGGGCATATCAGATGTCTCATGTCTGGCTCCTGGATATGCGCTCGGACGAGGCGAAGAAGAAGCTGCTTGACGCTGGGCAGCTCCTTGTCAAGGAAAAGACCTGCCTTGTCGTGGACCCTACAAGGCAAGAAGTTCGTCTGAAATTGCACTGGGTTGCATATGACGTGTCCAACGACACGATACGACGAGTCTTCGGAGAGTACGGCGAGGTAAAGAAAGTGGCACGAGAAAAGTGGAGGGTGCCCGACTTCGAAGGCGTCGAGTCTACCACTCGGCTCGTCCGCTTGGTGCTTCGCGAAGGCGTCACACTCGACCTCCTCCCGCACCAGCTGCGCCTCGGCAGTGGCACGGTGTTGGTGGTGGTCCCTGGAAGGGCTCCGATTTGTTTACGGTGCCGTACCAAGGGACATATACGGCGTGACTGCCGTGTACCCAGGTGTGCCGAGTGCCGCGCATACGGACACGTGCAGGCAGACTGCACCCGCTCGTACGCGGGCGCAGTCGGGCGTGGTAGTACCGACGGGGACCAGAACGAGCTCCTTATGGACGAGGACGAGGCGGAACGCGCGGCGGCGCCTGATGTGACTCAAACCGAGCCGGTCGCCGAGACGAGTGGAGGGAGCCAGAGGAGGGAACGTCGACTCCAGACACTGGGACTCAACAACCGGCGTCGCCGGAGACAGTCGCCAAGGACTTGGACGCCGCTGGAGAGAGCGCTTCAGCGCACGGAGACAACAGCAGCTCCTCTGGGATGGAAGTCGAGGAGGCGACGTCAAAGCGCCGCTGTGACGATCTTCTCGCGGCATCGCAGGAGCGACGGCTAAGTCAGCTGGAAAAGCAGTGGAAAGTGAGCGGTTCTTCTTAGAAGAAGATGCGAGTCACCAGCTTGCCACGGCCGTCGTCGCTTCCACGCGGCGATAAGCAGGCTCCTTGAGCACCGGCGGGATGGGAACACACTGGGCCGGCCGTGGAACTAGAGTGGTAAGCGCTGTGCGCTCCGTCTGTGCCTATACACTAGATTATGGTTTCTTCAGAAAGGTCACTCCGAATTGCAACCCTTAATGTTCGAGGGCTCGCAACCAGAAGGCGACAAAGCCAGCTGTATCGCCTTGTAACGGAGCACGACCTAGACATAGTCGCTGTTCAGGAGACAAAAGTCGAGAGTGAGGACGGTACGGAGCGTATGGTGCGCCCTTTTACAACACGTTATGACGTTTCCGTTAGTCACGCGATTGGGACGTCGGCGGGTTGTGTTCTTCTTGTTCGCCAGTGTTTAGGAGCAGTTATTTAAACTGTAACGACGTGTGAGTTGGGAAGGCTTGTGGTTTGTGATTTTTCTTTATCCGGTTTGGAATGGCGCGTTATTTCCATATACGCACCTACCAGAGTTGACGAGAGGCGTGTATTTTTTGAAAATATTCGGCAGTACTGTGACACCCAGCGACTCGTTATTTTGGTTGGCGATTTTAATTCTGTCTGCTCAGCACACGATAAAACCAGCTCCTCTTCTCATAATGACGCGAGCACAGAGGTTTTGAGGGCCATAATAAACGATTTTGACCTAGAAGACGTTGGAGAATGTGTTAGGAACGGCCGGGGTGTTCAGTTCACCCACTTTCAAGGCACTAGCCACGCCCGCTTAGACAGAGTGTACGTCTCGCTGGAATTAATTCCGTTATGTCGCGATTATTTTGTGAGTCCTGTCTCCTTCAGTGACCATTGTCTGGTTAAGTTTTGCATCGGCGGTAAAACTGAAAATAGGAAAACCTTTAGATGGGAATTATGGAAATTCAACAGTAAGCTATTGGAGGATGTCGCTTTCATGGAGTTTGTCAAGCAAGCTGTAGGAAAGTTAAGTACAGGAAACAAATTTGAATGTGGAGCTAACTGGGAAATTTTTAAACAGCAATTAAAAATGATGGCATTAGAAAGAGCTGGTATAATTAAACACGAAGAAAGAAAGAACGAAACGTTATTGCGCTCGAACTTCATTTCATTTATTTC